>JAAGNO010003602.1:3430-21539 GCA_033439905.1 Ceryle rudis | reverse complement strand
GCTCAGGCTGCACCCAGCTCAGCGCGGCGCGGACGGGACAGGTCCAGACGGGAAGGGCTGGGCCGGGGACAGGCCATGGCTCCCGCCGCCGTTCAGCCGCCTGAGGTGCAGTTCGCGCAGCGCCTGGCCGCCAACGAGAAGCGCATCCGCGACCGCGCCTTGAAGAAGCTGCGGGGCTACGTCAGCGTCCGGACCCAGCGCCCGGCAGGTAGGTCACGGCACGGTGGCACGGCATGGCCCGGCCCGGCCGGCCCGGGGGCGGTGAAGCCGGTGGGGGCCGGGATAGGAACCTCGGCTGGGGCTGATGCCGGTGCCACCAGCGGCGCGGGTGAAGCGGCGGCCCCGGCAGGGTGGCCGGGCGGGCGGGCGGAAGCACGTGTAGCGGAGAGCCGGGACCCGCCTCTTGTTCCCCAGCCCGCTCCGTCACCGTGAGGCCGACACCTCTGGGACCCTTTGGTTGTTTTGTTTTTGGTTTTGGGGTTTTGTTTTGTTTGTTTGTTTGTTTTTTTTACAGTTGTTGGTTGGGCTGCGTTTTTGTTTGTTAGGTTGGTTTATTTTTTGTGTGTATTTTTGTTTGGTTTGGTTTGGTTTTGCTTTTTGGTGGTGGTGGTTGGCTTCTGTTTCTTTTCCTTTATTGTTGTTTTTTAATTTTTTACTTTTACGCATATATTTCATCAGAGGGAGTATTTGCCTCGGTGACCCCGCAAGTGCTGAGCACACTGCCGGCAGTCTTAGAAGCGGGGAGGGCCTTTCAGATCCTGGCCCGTAAAGCTTCCCCATGGTGGCCACCAGCAGCACAGGCACGGCCCTGGTTCAGGGGGATGGAGGACTCGGGGAGGATCTGCTTGGCCTGGGGTGGGGGGGTGGTCTTGCTGGCAGTATAAACATTGCTGGGATTAGAGCGATATAGCTCACATGCTCACTCCCAGGAATTGGACTCAAACACACTGAGCTGACCCAGCCTGAACCCAGCCCAGTATATGGAGCATATAGTTTCCATTTTTATTTTGCTCCCTGGTGAGGCGGTGGCTACTTGTTTCCATGACTGATATTCAGGACCATTGGAAGGAACTGAGGAAAGCTCAGAAGTGTTTCAGCACTTGCATAATTGCAGTCAGTTCTCTGTTATCCATTCAGATTACCTGGGTTACCTGTTACTTCCACATTCATGACATCAAAACCTTTTTTCCATCAAGGTTTATTATCCTGCTTGGATACTGCCACCTTAGAACCAGGAGTCCAGTGCCTGGACACCTCAGTGGTGAGCCCGGAGACAGCTTGTGTCTAGTTAGAATTATTGGCTTTGGCCAGTGAGTCTGAAGCCATGCCAGTGTTCAAGCTGCTAGCACCTGAAGGTGCCTTCTCTGCACCTTCTCCTCATGGGCACAGGTTATAGGAGGCTTACAAGGTCAGTGTGTGAATGCATGGATACAGTTCAGTAAACCTGTTGGAGTGATAAGCACGATGCGGAGATGCTCAAGAGATTCTATGATGTTTTCAGGATTGTTTTTTCAGCACGCTGTGTGTGCATGCTGGACGCAACATGGGTAGGGGAACTGGCCATGAGCATTTGGAGAGCACTGTATCTGACCTAGTCAACCTTCCTCCAGCATTTGGGAAATCAGGAAAAGGAAAGGAGACTCATGGGTTGACATGGAAACAGATGTAATAAAGTAATAATAAACCCCCTAATATTAATACTAATAGAAAGTACACAAAGTTATACTCAGCCCATGTAGTGGTCATGAGCTGCACACTCCCAGCAGTGGATGCTGGATGTAAAGCACCATGAGCACCACGGCTCCAGTGAAAGCACGATGGTCACAGCAAACCCAGGAGTTGGACTCAAGAGCAGAATGACTGGTGAGACCCTCCAGAGATGGAGACAGTTGAGAAAAAGGGGCTGACCCCAGCAAACTTTCAATTTATAGTGTGATGTTTATGGTAGGGAATACTTCAGTTGGCCCACTTGGGTCAGCTGCCCAGGCTTTTGCTCCTCCTGATTTTAGCACCTAGCTAACTCAAAACTGCTGAAGACCTTGATCACTATGGAGACCTGCATACCATGGCTGGCCATGAACAAAAATAAGGTATCTTAACGACTTTGTTCACATGAAACTAGGCATTTCAGCCTTCTCAAAAATGCAGCTTTTCTGAATAGAAATTTGAGTCTATCCTAGCGAAACCAGGACAGTAGGAAATAGGGGTGACTCATTTCCAGAGCTTTTAGATATACTTACTGTTGTGTATTTTTAAGCTAGTAGTATTAAAACAAAGGTTAACCTCTTTGGTCTTGGAGAGAAAGTGTTGTGTTCAGGAGAGTGGGGGTTTTTAAGTTATTAATTAGCAGTCTTATATCCATCCAGCATTCTGAGAGAGATGAGGTTCACACGTTAGATAACCCGTCTCGATATCCTAACTTGAACAGTTGAGAAAGTGCTAACTTGAAAGAGGTGGTGACATTCACCAGATGTTCACCTCGGTTGCCTATTTCATAGGCCAACAGGACTGCTCAGTGTGGTCTGTGCTAAGGCTGAATTGTGGGTCATGCTGAGGAAACTATTGAAGAGCTAGAGCTCTTAATTTTCAACCAGAAGTTAAACTCCACAAAAGGCACAGAACTGCTAAAGTCATTGTGTGTGCAGATGACCTTAGATGAGCACATTATCACTTGGAAATGGTTCTTTTGTCTTGTTAGCTACCTTGAAAGAGAAGAGCATGCTGTGCTGGGCTGATAATAGGGGGATGTCTTTATAGAGACATTGGTAAATTAATTTGTGAAAGTTGTAAATAAAACTAACTTTTAGTAGAAGTGGAAATATTAGATGGTTTCTTGTCTGACAGAGTTGCACTTACTTGGGCCCCAATCTCTACAGGCTTTATGTAATTTCCACTGCTATGTGCACGTGTGGATCTGGTTCTCGGACATTATCTAGAATAGGAAAAATTGCAAGGATTTTAATAACAGCAATGTCAAAACAGGGTAACACCCAAAGAAACTTGCTAACAAGGCTTGCATTAATGTAGCATGACTTCAGTGAGTGGTCATAATGTTCTTAATCCAAGCTCCTACATTATACGTAGGGACAGGGTTATATACTCCGAGCACTGAACCAAGCATCTTTCTGAATGTAGCTTTAAGGTAAAGAGGGCCTTCAGTTTTGCACACTGTGGTTGCTAATGCAATAGATTCAGGTTTTAAAATAACCTTGCTTGAATGATTATTATTTGCCAGCTGTGAATGGTGACAGCAGGGCACATAAGGTGGAAAACCCATTCTTGGAAGTTCTTTTTGAGTGACTAGAGTAAGAAATGTGCCCTAAAACATTTTGATCAGGATCCTTTGTCTAATGGACAAAGGACTGCTGAGGACACCCTTTAAAAGCCTTCTATGTATGAAAAGCAACCCATGGAAGTCTGTGTTCCTTAGAGGAGCAAGAACTCCTGAGACATCTTTATAGGTAGCAGCTGACATCCCCAGGACATAAGCCTAATGTCTGATGCCTCTGTAGAGTTAATGCTGCGTGTGACTTTAAGCCTGCTTCTTACTGCTACGTACATAGCATATAGTTCTTTTAAGAAATGTTATTAATTTTAATATTTCAATGAATATTAAATCAGCAAATCAAATTGCTTCATATTTAATATGAAAACGTGGAAGTACTATGTGTACTTGGAGTAGGAACCAACATTTATCCACAAGAATATAGCAAAAACAAAGAAGAAAGCAGGGAACAGAGGGAACTGCATGTAAATATTTTAGTAGAAAGGTGATTTTTTGCCATTTTCATTCAGCCTTCTTCTGTACCGTAGGTGGCTTCAGCCAGGAAGAACTGCTAAAAATATGGAAGGGCCTCTTCTATTGTATGTGGATGCAGGATAAACCTCTGCTGCAGGTATGGTAACTGGTTTTATGTTTGAGTGGATCTCTTCTAAAATACACTATAGGCACATACTAATTTACAAGGGTAAAAATTAACTTAGTGAATTTTGCTCACTTTGTTGTTTTATTCTTTTCCCCTGCTGCCCGTATGTGGTGTGTGCAGGAGAGGTGACTAAGCTGGTAATCCTTACCACATGAACAAAAGTCTAAATGGCATCACCTTTGGAGTCACCCTCAAAGGCAAGTGTAGCTGTTTAGCTTCCAAAACCAAAACTGAAATTTATACCATTATGAAGTGCATTAATTTGGTGCAATTAAAGCAGTAACACAGGTTGCCCTGAACTGCAACTACAACGTACTTGCAACCCTTAGTTAGCTGAGTTTGAAAGTTTCACACTTCCTTTTCTTTTGTTAGTTCAGTGGCACTTCCTCTGCTAACAGCTTTGTCTCTACAGCTGACTTTTGTCAACTACTGCCAGTTTCTCTCCCTGCTTTCAAACAATACCACTTTTAGAGTACCAAATATTAGTAAACCTCAATCAGTTTTCAAATCACTTGGACGTTTGTGCGAGCAAGATTTATCTCATACCACAGAGAGCTCCACCTACAGTTAAGCTATATGAAAACAGTACCCCTAAAGTTTTACATTGTTTGTTAATTCAAATACATGGGGTTGGTTTTTTTCCTCTTAATTTCATTTTGTCTGCTGTCAAAAAGATGATTTGTGCAGAGATCTGGTGAAATGGACAGGGCTTGTTATCCTTGAGTCTTCTCTTGCAACTGACCTAATTCAAATTGAAGGATAACTGCAGTACTAAAGCAGTTGTTAAGAGAATATTTTTCATTTTGAGGGATGTTTCATGATATTCGTGCTTCTTGCTGTTTTCTGGTTGTGTGTTTCGTGAGGAGACCAAGCTCTGAAATGTGCTATACTAACTATTTATTTCTAGGAGGAACTTGCAGACAATATCTCTCAGCTTATCCATGTGATTCAGAATACAGAGGCTCGTAAGTACTATTTCATTATCTAATGCTTTGTAAGGTACTTTCATCTTTGGTGATTTTGAAGCCACTCACAGTGCAGGAATAGAGACAGCCAGGTAGGGATACTGCTTTGATTTTTTCTTTTGTTTTTTTTTTTGTCCAACTGGTGCATGTGGTGGCATTAAGGGAAGTATGAGATGCAGTTTGTTTCCG
The DNA here is from genome assembly GCA_033439905.1 of Ceryle rudis. Lineage (NCBI taxonomy): Eukaryota > Metazoa > Chordata > Aves > Coraciiformes > Cerylidae > Ceryle > Ceryle rudis. Next base: position 16,459 of record JAAGNO010003602.1, on the reverse strand, counting down.
GTTGTTGCAGAGGAAGAGTTGTATCACCAGTGTGATAACGGTGAGACTTTGCAGGGTTGGTAGCAAAACAAACTTGTCCCCTTATTTTGCCATTCTGCAAACACTTGTTTTGTGTATTACCTACTCAAAACCAACCTTGTTTCATGAGCTGTTAAGCAGCTAGGTATTCAAAACGCACTTGAAATGGAGTGTTCCATCAATGCCAAAGCTTGCAGTGGTAGAAATGAGTACAGAATGGATATTTTGCTCTAGCTTGGGTGTATATACCACAAAATACATATAAAGCCATCCCTGTAATTACACTCATGTTTAAAAGTAGCTGTGTGCCTTCCTTGTGTTGTTTTGATGTTGAATTGATTTGTCCTTGTACCTATCTCAAGTATGTCTTCCTGTAGCTCTCACTATCGCTAGACAAATCCAGAGGGAAATGCACATCCTTCTCACTTGAAAATGATTTCTTAAGATTCTTTGAAGTTAGCAACATAAACCGTTGTGCTAGACAAACAGATATTTTTTTCTTACTCTCTTACAGGACACCTGTTCATTCAGACATTTTGGCAAACTATGAACCGTGAATGGAATGGGATAGACAATCTGCGTCTTGATAAGTTCTATATGGTAATACTAACTCTTTTCTCAATCTTCTCCACAAGAAAAGGATGTGGTGATGTGCTGGAAGACAGCTTTGTCTGCACGTGCATTTATGTATTTTGGAAGAGAAGACAAGTGAATGTCTTCTTGGTGCATTGTAACAGATGCTTGTTTTAAAGGCTTTTGCTCGCCAGTACAAATCTAAAAGCCACTGCGATTTATGTCATGCTGCAAGTGCTTTCTAGTTTGCCTTCCTTTATAAATAGTGACATTTCTCATTTATTTCTATAGCAAATATAAATACTGTTTTGGAGGACACTGTATCAACTTCAGTTATTTAGATTAGACTGTTTGAAGACTACTTTAAGACTTGGGACTTTATGACTTCTTTATGTTATTCTTATTATCTGTCACTTTATTATTGTCTCCAGTTTAAACTGTGGGGTTTTTTAGATATGACAACACTTATCAAAAGCTATACGGTCATGGATTTTTCTGTGCTTAGGCTATAAAATAGGTCATTGTGTTTTGAGCTTCACGGCATCCTTCTGTTGCTTGACGTGGTAGAAAAATCTGTCAAAATGTTCATAAGAGGAACCTTTCTACCTTATTATGCTACAAAGAGATTTACTAAGAAGTCTATTAATTTTGCAGTCACAGTAACTTCTTTATCTGTTCTCATGAGCAACATGTATAACAAAATTTGTACTTTGCAGCTAATGCGTATGATTTTGAGGCAATCCTTTGAAGTGCTTAAAAGGAATGAATGGGATGAAAGGTAAGCAGATTTCTGAATGTAGTTACATCATAAAGAAGTTGCCCAATTTGCCTTTATCAAATATATTTTCATTTAATAAATCCTTTTTCGCCATAGATAGTTCTGTCATGAAGTCTTAACACTATGGCTTATTTGTCCTCCAGATCACTTACGATATGTAACTTGGAATCCAAGTTAGGTGTTAGTCTTTGTTAAGTTAAATACACACTGCAAAACTCTCACATTCACCTAAGGTATTTAGTGTGGGTTTCACAGAAAGAGATTTGAGAAAGTAATTCATGTATGCTTAGACAAGAGCTGAACATAGGAGCTTCTGTCATATTCCAAGCAGTTGTGCAATCTGAGGGCTCCACATTTTTAATCAGAGTTTTTTAGATCTGACTGATTTAGCCAGGAAAGCTACCAGTTGAATGTCACCTGTGGAGAGATGAGGAAGGAAACCTGCATCCCAGAAAATACAGAAAAGGAATTTTTTTTTTTTTCGCTTGTATTGTTTTTCTGATTGGCTGTGACTTTTTGTTTCCTTTTTATTTTACTGTGTTTAATCGTGGTGACTTCTTTTTTGATAAGACAGAACTCCTTAATTGTAAATTGTTTGTTGTATACATAGGGGCGTTGTTTGTATTTTTTCTATATTCTGTCAAATGGCAAGTGATTGCCATCATCCTGCTCTGTCCAGAGACCTTGTGCCACTTTTATGCTTGTTCTGTGTTTAAACTGATGAAGGGCTTGAAGTCATTTAATTAAGTGTTTCTTAACCTAGGGTTAGGGTTGTCCTTTCTCTCTCTTTCCTTCGGAAATGTGGAATGCATATGGGCACATATTTGTGGAAATAGAAATGAATGTAAAGCTAAAATACACAAACCCCCTCTGTTCTACCTCAGTTTTGCATTGGGCAAATGCCACAGGTTGAAGTGATGAAGATGCTCATTGACAGGAACAGGAAGTGTGGGAAGAGACAGAGCCCTCTTCCCCAGACACATTTTCACAGTGGAGACATGGTCACCCAAACTTATGTCTGGGAAGGTTTCTTGAGGCTTTGACCTCCTCTTTTCTAGCTTCAATGGAAGGATGGCCTGGAGGCCCTTCATCACCAGAGGAGGCAGTGTGGGAAGAGATGATCATGATTCCTTTCTTTGGAGAGTAAGGGAGCTCAAAAGCTGCCTTACCCTCCCAGATGGAGTCTAGAAGCTTCCTAGCATGTCTTTTGTTTCTCTTTCTTTTAAAATGCTTTTGTAGAAAGGAGTATTAAAGTAAAACTGAAATATTCTTTATGGTTTTGGAATGCTCTAAATTCTCACTGGTACTGGAAATAGTTGTTCTTGGAAAGGTTGCAGGAGGTCCCACAGAACTCCAGGGGAGGAAGTGTGGAATATACAATGATTCGCTTTTGTGAAAGATAGCAAGGATAGGCCTCAGGAGAAGAAAAAAGGAGAGAGAGAGAGAGATAAAAAAAAAAAAAAAAAAGAGTGGGGGAAAAAAAAAAGAAGATAAAAAAAGTAAAAAGTGCTGCTTAGATGCAGGAATACCAGCATGTCTCTCCAGAAGTCAGTAACTGAACAGAGCCCTGGTCCTATTTATACACGGCTCAGTCATTTCTGGCTTGAGCTACTGGGATGATGATTTATTTTTTTATGCCTTGCTTAGCCCTTGGTGTGTTCTTCAGTGTAATTGTTTTACTCTAAGGGATGGTGGATAATGTGCTTTAATGAAGGCAAAGTCTGCACAGTTGAAATGAGCTTGAGAAGGATCAGTATGAAAGTCCATCCTTCATTGTATACCAAAACAAAATTGTCTCATAAAATGAAAGGGTGGGAGGTGTTGCCCATCAAGGATGGATGAATGTGACAGCTGTGTCTTTGGAATGCCCTGCTCAAATGGCAGAATCTCTCCTCCTATACATTAATCATGTGGCATAATAAACTTGAGTCCAAATTAAGGTATGAATTCTGAAACAGCATTTTTTTTTCTGTAACAAACTGCATTGAGTGGGTTGTCTGATGATACGAAATCATCTAGACTATAAGGAGTTTTGAATATTTTTTTTTTCCAAGTTTGCTTTAAGGTGTGAAAATTGGTATCTGTTGGATAGCCATCTTAAGTGGTAAAACTGAATGACTAGAGTTTGAGCAAGTAAATATTAATACCTTTTCTTTTTTTCCCTCCCAGTCTAACTGAACTATTCCTGCAGCTACTAATGAGAGAAGTTATGGAACCAGACAGTAATGCTCCCATTGGGATAAAGTTTCATTTCATTGATATCTATCTGAATGAATTGGCTAAAGTTGGTGCAAAGGAGGTTAGAAAAAATATTGTAATTTTCTTCCCAGTTAATGTTTTAACTGTAATATGCAACATTTTAGAAGAAATATAATTATTTTTTTATATTATGTATGTTTTAACATAGCAATGTTGAATAAGTATGAAGAAAGTAACTTATTACAATTTATGTTATTACTTTTGCTCATGCCTCAGTGTAGACAGCGAGCATATAGCAGTTTCTCTTGAGTTCCTGGGTACTGGTGTCCTGCTCCAAACTGAGGTTGGAAATGGTGATAGAAAATTTAGACCATTCTCATTTGTTTGTTTCAACTTAACATATTTTCTCTTATGCGAACATGTTTTCCAATCTTTGCTTTTGCAAAAAAGTGACAAAGCCTGTTCTTGGTTGGTGCTGTAACACCTAAATAGGGGAACCAAGTGAGCTTTCAAACTTGTCTAATGTTTGCTTATTGTAGGTTTCAAATGTTGTTGGCTCTGCACTGAGCAATTTGCCCTCTGCATCCAGTTGTTCATTCTGCTGATGGTGTCTGTCTCTGGTGCATATTGCTGGTTTCAGCTGCCCTTAATTTGATAATGTTACAGTGATGCAGAGTTCTGCAGCAACTGGAAGCCTGTTACTGCAGCTGTCACTGCTGAACTTCTCCCAAAGAGCCTATCTCCTGTTACTCCCATTAGGGTGAGCTGCCCACTGCCCCATGCTCCTTCCAGGCTTCTGCTCTTTTACCTCCTTGTTCCTGGCATCTGATACACCTCCTCGCAATGGAGGAAGCTGTTAGCAATTTTCCATTTGTATTCTTTGCAGACAGTATTGAAAGCAATCCTGCCTGCAGCTTTTGTGGTTCTGGATTGTGGAGTTTGAGAGAGATGCCTGCACAAGAGAAGTGCCTGCACTTGCAGCGCAAAATAATTTCTGCAGCTCCACAGTCACAAAACTGTGGCTAAGCCACTCACAGGAAGCATGGGGAATTAATCCCCATGGCTATTTGAAATGACAGCTGATGCTCATAAATTAAATTGAGGGAAGAATTTTTATCTTTAGTACTACTTGTAGCTGACAGGGTTTTGACCCAAGCAGTCCAGTTAAAAGAAACCCAAATCTCATACATGTCTGCTACAGACGTTCTTTGTGAAAGTGCAAAAAAAAATGTTTTCTCTGCCTCATGTTTTCATATCTAAAATAAGAAGCTTTGTTATATTTCTGTAGTCAGTAGATTAATGTCTGCAAAGCAGTCAACATTTTTATAATGCTTCCAGGGAATATCTGGAAGTTAGTGGTAGCCATGGTAACAAAACCTCACGGGGTACTCCTGTCAGTTGGAATTAGTGTGCTGACAGACTTTGCTTTAACTCCTTAAAGAAGATCCCCCTACACCAAATATCAAGGAATTTGAGTGTACATATACAATATTTACTGTACTCATTTTTTTCTTTCTTATCATACAGCTCACAGCAGACCAGAATCTGAAGTTCATTGAACCTTTCTGCAAAATTGCTGCCAAATCAAAGGAGTAAGTTTAATGAAAGGGTCAATATTTGGTAAGAATTAAGAAATTCCGCATATAGGACTTCACATGGTAATAACTGGATTGAGGAAGAATCGTCATATAATTTCAGAATCTAGAGAAAGAAGGATAGTTTACTAACAGTGTGTGCAGTCATTTGAAGAGAACTTGCGTTTATCAAAGCTATAGATAATCTTGATGGATTTTTAAGAACTATGTCAACCGCTGTTGATAGAGTTGGTTGGTTTTGTCTTTTTTTCTTTTTAAACATGCATAGAATAGTTGTACTGCTTAGGTACTTTGCTGTTGCAGTGTAATATAGAACAACACATAGTGAAATTTAAGAGGGGAACATTGTCAGGACATGGTTTGAATTAAAGGACTTCAGTTTAGGAAGCAGCAAGTTCACTTTCCTTATCTGGAGAGCTGGAGGCTCTTCCACTTTCTTCTTTCATACCTGTTTTCCCTGTGTTGCTCAAATTTCCACTTTTTTAATGTGAGATGGGAAGGTGTGTATGTTGCTGCCTTTCAAGTCTCATCCCTGCTTTCTTGTCATGTAGTCGATGTGTGCTCCATGCCATAGCCACTGGCATCTTTGAGTTAATTGTGGATCAGTCCCCCTACGCCATCGAGGACCTAATGAAAGAACTGGGTAGCAACAGTGGTGAGGAGGATGTGTCTGAAGAAGACAAACAGGACAACAAAGAGGTGCTTAAAACCAAAGGTGAGGAGGAAGTTCTAAATGGCCTTCTAGATGGTAACACTTGCTAGGATTTAACAATCTCCTTAAAAACACATTTCTGCTCTGAACCAGTCAAGCACATGTTCAAGGTGTTGTAAGGATAATTGTGATTTCCTGTCTTCCCTTCAATGTGCTTAAACAAAGTGACTCCAAAAGAATATGTCACAAAAATTAGTGGTCTCTATAAACGCAGGCAGTATCAGCTTTCTGCAGCAGCAATGGATGATTACCCAGTCTGGCTTTTTGCTTGTGGATGTCCATAACTGTTTTGAAGAAGATGAGGTTTGGGGAGTTGTAAATTTAAAAAAAATATTAATTGAAAAATTTGAGGAGGTAAGTTTTCAATCCAGTTATCCTCTGGTACAGAGACAGCTTTTTAAAAGGCACTCAGATAATGTCACAGTTGTCTATTGCGTAATGGTGGCATAAAGTATTTCAGTCAGTTCAGACTCGCAAGATGGCACGAAGAAAAATCGTTCTGATCTTCTGTCTGTCAGAGTAGTGTGTGCTATCTCAGTTTTCACACTAAACATTAATATTCAGTCTTTTTTTATAATAGCAGACAGATGTTTGTCAAGAAAATCAGCACAGAGCTCTGAAGAAAGAGAGGACATTAACGAAAATGTTGACGATAATATCGGGACTGTTCTTCAGGTTTGTGTCTTGTTTGCCCTGTTACTCTTTTTTTGTTTGTTTTCTCATCCCTTTCAAGCCTTACAGAAGTAAAAGGTGTTAACTGGATAAACATGTTACAAAATTTTAATCTCCTGCTTTAATGTAAGGTGGTATTTATGCACTGTGTACTCTGTGCACAGTTTGTAAGAAACTCAGTCTGTGTAAATTCCTCTCTCCCATATGTTCCTTTTTCTGCTTCTCTCTGCTAAGAGTACAAAAATATACAGTAAAAGCCAAGTCACTGTGGGTGGTGAAACAATTGCCCTAAGTTTCATTGACAATAAGGACAAAAGTAATGGATTATGGGGTACACAGGAGAGAACGTGTAATGTTGCAATTTGGGTTTTTATTAGGCCCACTTACAGTGCAGTGTAGTGTGTTTGACAGATCCACCCATCAAACAGATGTGCAGGTAGATAGGCTTCATGCGTCTGTGTCTTTTAAGCAAGAATTAGGACATGACACACTTTAAATCTGATATTTAGCTAAACGTTTGTGGGAGGTTTTTAAGTTGGTTGGCTTCTCCCTTGAGTAAGAAGGTTAGGAATGTGTGAGAAAGTGATACTGAGTTCAGCTGTTCTGTTAACAAAACAACCATCTGTAAAAGTCAGTATACATGTGTGAAGGGGGTGTAAATTTTAACAGAGGAAAAAATACTTTGAGTTTAAAGGAATTGGCTGTTTAAAGGCTGTTTATGCTACTTGAAGTGTTGATAACCTAAGTCGTGTTGGATTGTCTTGCATAAATGAGTTAAGAAAACATGTATCCCACTTTCTTCCGACAGTTTGATTATAAGGCTGTTGCTGACAAACTCTTTGAATTGGCAAGCAGGAAAAATACACCTTCCCTGAACAGAAAGCGTCTGTACAAGCTGGTCAAAAAGTGAGTTCTGTTGAAATACACCTTGCATGTGCCGCTTTCTCATAAACAACTTTTACTCTGATTTATCCTCACCCTTGCTTGTCCAACATCATGCGATCAGACTTGCCTCTCAGCCCTGCATAACGTGCATAAGGCGACTGATGCCTGCGCTGCTGTTCTCCATTGGTACTAGGACAGCTGCAGCTCGCTGAGGTGTATCTACCCTGGGTTGATGTTGTGCTGCAGGATGTGATGTTAGATTGGGTGTGATGCAAGTTACAGATCTGGAAGAAGTGTTAAATGGTTGTTCTTGATAATTCCAAATACTTGGTTTGAGTTTTTGAATTTCTGAGGCAGATCTCTTCTGGAATGAGCTCTTTGTAACTTTCTGTGCAAAATATGTTGTTCCTATTTTGACAAAACCATAATAATGACACTATGCTGCTAGTGTTATTGATGGTACTAAACTAGTAATACTGTTTTGTTTTTCCTCCTCTCCTTTCCTCCCCACCTCTAGGTTCCAGGACTTAGCAGAAGGTAAGGACTAAGCAGCAAACAGAGACAGCAGTTTCTTCCTGTTAAAGGATTTATAATGTTCCTGTACAATGTGTTTTGCAAATCTTTTTTCTTTAAAAGTCTATTTCAAGATACTGGTTTGGGAGTTTTGTGGGGCTTTTTAAATCTCATTAAGACACATTGCACGTTTTTGGTGAGAATCATGTTCACAATTTGAGCAACCCAGTATTTTGTCCTTAAATGAAAGATTATTACTTTTACTTAAATAGGAATCACTCGTATGATTTTCTGTCCGGCTGAGTAGGGAACAAGGAGTTGATTTTCTTTCTGTGGGAGTTATGCTATATATGAACAGGATAACTTTTCATAGAAATAAAACTATTAGTTTTCAGATACCTTATCTTTCTTCCTCAATAGGAATCTTCCCCCAAGATATTCCCGAAGATGTTTCTACAGATGAAGATGATGATGAATTCAGCAGGAGAAGGCAAAAGAAAAAAGCTGTCAAGCCTTGGGAGAAAAACAAGTTGGAAAAAGTAAGAGGTAAGGCAAAATCAACCTTTGGAAGAGAGACAATCCACAGTCACTAGTGTAATTTTGAAAAGTGTCAGATACAGGCTGCTCTGAAGAAGGCAAACCTGTTGTTCAGGATGTGCTGATTTGTAACATTGCAATGGAGTTGCAATTAAGGTCTCTTTGAATGTGGTGGGAGTTTTTTTTACCAATTTAGAGGCAAGCATCACCTCAAAAAATTCAATTAAAAGTAAAACTGAAAGCAGTTGTTTGCATTGCTTCATTGAGCATCCCAATATTGGCCTGAAATTTTGTACCAAGCTGTGCACAAAGACATAATGTCATCCCTAATTGCTGTTCCATCCACCTGTTCGAGGTTGATATTGGACATTTGGATACTGCAGCACACTTGGAGCTCATACCAGGTCACTAATCCATTACAGAGACTGAGGACTCACTGCTGTAAAGAATAGAGCTCCCAATTCAGTAACCATGGATTAGTTAACCCGAGATGTCTGAGTTGCCAGCACTGGAAAAACCACAGTTACTTGAACAGATACGGGTTATCACATAGAATGGCTTAGGCTGGAAGGAACCTTAGAGATCATCTAATCCAACCTCCCTGCCATGGGCAGGGATGCCTCTCAATAGACTGGATTGCTCAAGGCCTCATCCAGCCTGGCCTTGAACACCTTCAGGGAGGGGACATCCACAACCCCAGTTTAAAACCATTTCCCCTCGTCCTAAGGCTGGACACTCCTGTGAAGAGTCCCTCTCCAGCCTTCCTGTAGGATCCCTTCAGGATTGGAAGGCAGTTATAAGGTCCCCCCGGAGTCTTCCCTTCGCCAGGTTGAACAATCCCAGTTTCCTCCGCCTATCCTCATAGCAGAAGTGCTCCAGACCCTTGATCATTTTTGTGGCCCTCCTTTGGACTTGTTCCAACAGATCTATGTCTCTCTTATCCTCTTACGGTGGGGACACCAAAACTGGATGCAGTATTTGAGGTGGGGTCTCATCAGAGCAGAGTAAAGGGGCAGAGTCACCTCTCTTGATCTGATGGCCACACTCCTCTTGATGCATCCTAGGATACGGTTGCATGTTCCATTTACTCTAGAAAAACAGAAACATGTCAGTCTTCTTAGAACAGATTGTTAGAATATAGGAATTTGAGGGTGTTTCTGGAAAGGTGAAGAGAGTTACTGAGAACCCCATGCAAGTATCTCTAGCATCATGGCTCATACTGATGTGGCACAAGCCCAGTCATACCCAAATCTATCTCACCAAACTGCTGAACCCTTGAGTTGCCCTTCTGATAGGCTTAATAGGTGGATAATATCAACTTTTTCCAGCAATATTGCTACACAAAATAGAGTTGCCCCAGGGAACAGCTTAGATGTTAACTGTGACAAGGCAAGATCAGCAAAATATTTATTAGGCCAGGCATTGGAGGAATGCAATGTCCTGACCAGATGTAATAGTAAAACTGTTGTGCAGCTGATAGCAGAGAAATGATACTCTTATTTTAAAAGAAAAAAAGAAAAAAAAAAATCAGTTGTAAGTACCTTTGTTTTTCACATCTGTGTTATATGGCTCTCCTTTAGGATTGGATTTAGAGGATGAACAAGATATGGCAAGTACAAGGGAGGCATCAGTTCCCCACAAGAAGAGGAAAAAAAGGAAGAAGAAGGACAGCCCAAGTGCTGATTCTGGAACAACTGATGGAAATTTTGAGGAGGGAATAGCTGAAACATCTGGATCTAATATTTTTAGCCAAGGAAAGGTGCCAGAAAATAACAAGGAAAGGAAGAAGAAGAAATTGCTAGTAGATGAGGCAAATGAGACCACAAATGTAGCAACTGACACCAGAGAAAATCCCAGTATCTCTGCGCGGAGCAGTCTGCTTGATGCAGAACAGAGTAAAAGGAGTCAGTTGAAGAAAATTAATACAAAAGCACAAAATGTTCCTGTAAAATCAGCGTGTCAGAATGGACCAGCTAATGCCAATAAGGCAGAGGATGTCAGCCCATCTGTCACGTCGTTAACTCCTAAGGTTGTGAAAAAGAAACAGAAAGCAGGGGCTGTCTTGGTGAATGGGGATACCCTCTTCCAGCAAACTGACTTGAAATCCACCCAGGAAGGCTTGCTGGGGACATTGTCAGGAGATGCAGACTCTGGATCTGTGCCCTCCAGAAAGGTCAGATTGAAGACAAACACAAAGCTACTTGGTTTGGAAGGGCCAAAAGTCTCCAGCCAGAAAGCAGGAACCTTGAAAAAGAAGAGAAAAGTAAAAGAGGTGCTAAACTCTGTCGAAGCCAATGGAGTGCTAGAGACTGCATGCAAGAAGAGCAGGAAGGAGGTATGTATATATATCTCCTTCTTTTCTCTCCCTTCTTCATGAACTGCCAGGCTTGTTTCCAAATTTAGCTTTAGCTTTCTGAGTGCGGGGCTTCATGGGCAAGCTGTGTGCTGATGTCATCATGCATTGTCACCAAAAAGAACTCAATTCCCCAGAAATCCACACCCACCACCATGGTCTTATGTCCTCCTGTGCAACAAGACTAAAGCCTGTGCCAGCTACTCAGCTGAAAGGGTGGTAGGGTATGGGCTTGTCTTGTCTTTTTTTTTTTTTTTTTTTTTTTTTTTTGGTCCTTGTGTTAATTATTCTGCGTTGAGTCTCTGGTTGAGCTTACAGCATGTTCACAAAGGGCCAATTTTGGCAAAAGGGCAAGAATGGGAAGGTGGAACATGCCTTTTTCAGCAGCACACTTAAATTAGTATAAGCTCCTTGTGAAATTGCCCACCGCAATTCCAAAAGTCGCTTCTTTCGCTAACTCACTTCTCCATCTTAAACAAATTGTTAGTGCTGTTTGGGAATATTCTTGAGGAAGGAGTGAACAGAGAATTTGACACTGTGACCTTCAATGCCATCCATGGCTGTATGATCACATTTATGAATGGTCCAGTTTCTTATAAAGACAATACTGTGGGGTTTTGCTAGGAAGGTCTGATTGTAGTCTTCTTCAGATGTCTTGCAGTTTGGGAACAAGCTAGGGTTTTTTTTTTTCCCCCCCTCTACCTCCCACATCCATTTTCTTCCTGGCAATAAGTAGAATAGGCTTGATTTTGATCAGTGATTTGAGAGTCAGGAAGCATTTTACATTGTATATTTTTGATAATGTGGCTAAGAGAGAGTGCAGGAGTTCTTCCCTCTCCTGCCACTGAAATTCTTTTAATTGCTCATTTCCTGTGTGTATATTCACCCTAGCACATTATTTAGGGGTTCAGTTATATTCCTGGAAGTCTTGCTGCCAATCTCACTTTGGTGGAAAGAAAATTCATTAAGCATAAATGAAATCCAGAATACAAAACATCTTCCTTTGGCTAAAAAGTGCACGTTACTAACTTATCAGCTCACCTCTTTTGACTTAAGTTTAAAACTGTATGATTCATTAAGTAGTGCAGCCTTGCAGATGAACTTGATATAACCATTCAGTCCTTCAAGGGGAAAAACTGGAATTTGAAACATCACTTCTATAGTATTAAAAGAGGTTGGACACTTTCTGGTTTTTGATGATAAAGTACTGAAGAGGGTGGAACCTAAACATTTCCCTCTCCAGTATGCAAACTGCATTTTAATCACTGCAGGGCTTCCAAGGTAGGAACCGTTGGCTTTGTCTCCTGTTGCCTAAATATTCCATGTTGCATACCTCATCTTTCTTTCTCTCTAAAACCTTAGTTTCTAAGAAAACCTGATTATACCACCCCCATCTCTGTCTAAAACTACTGCAACGGACCGTCTGGTTCAAGGACCTGCAATAGATTCAAGATGAAGTGCCTGCAAGCTTCATGGCAAACAAATTAGTGTAGCCACTGAGGGAAAGGTAGCATCATGTCCCCAGCATTTGTCTGTTGGCTGGCCAGTCATTTGTGGCTTATGGGCCACACTTCCCATGTGTAATTCCAAAGAAACTACAGCTTTTGCTGTTTGTTGCCCAATCCAGGTACCTGTGTGTGTGTATGTGTGTGTGTGTGTTGAATGGGAGCGAGGTGACAGAGACAAGGATCGAATTTTGGGAGTTGAGTCAGGTGGAGAATGAGTATTCGTATAAGAAAGAAGAGAGGAGGGTAAAGCTAAAATGCCGAAATGTGGAGGAAATTAGGCTTTGCTAGTTTTGTTTTCATAGCTTGAGAAGTGTTGTTTTATTTCCTGGGTTTAGTTATGTAATACTAGTCTTGTGCCCAGAAATCATGAGGGGCAGGTTTTGATTCTTGAATTAAAGGACAACACACACCTCCTAGAGAGGAGGGAGGTAAAGAAGGGGAAAAAGTGGGCAGGTTCAGCATCATCTCACAGTTGTCTCCAGAATTCAGAAAGCTAAAGGACTTCTGCTTTTTCACTTTATTTAAAGCAGAAAGTGATTTTCAAATTGAAAGAGGCTGTATCATTTTCAGCCTGGAGAAGAGAAGGCTCTAGGGAGACCTAAGAGCCACCTTCCAGTACCTGAAGGGAGCTTACAAAAAGACTGGAGAGGGCCTGCTTACAAAGGCCTGGAGTGAAAGGACGAGGG
>JAAGNO010003600.1:0-11943 GCA_033439905.1 Ceryle rudis | reverse complement strand
ATCCTATCCCAGGGCACCACTGACAAGAGCCTGGCCCCTTCTCCTTGACCCCCACCCTGCAGAGATTTGTAAACATTCTTAAGATCCCCTCTCAGGCTTCTCTCCTCCAGGCTAATAGATGCTTAAGAACATAAAAACCAAAGCAGGGGTAGAACAACTAACTCTCCACAGCACTCTTCCTCTGCTTTCTGTAATGAGCAGTTTAAGCAGTTCAAGTCAAAGGATTTGCCTTCAGATCACTCTGGTTTTCTTAGCCCACAAGAAGAGTAATTTCTCTCTGTCTACACTGGTTTTGAACCTAATTAAGCTGTCACATCCAGGAATTCGTTGACAAAGCACTGTGTAAAGACAACTGCCTTTGTTTTAACGCTGCTGTATGATGACACAAGAACCAGGAAGACTGCACTGAGGTAAAAAACCTGAATAATCTTATCCTAACTTTTTACTCTACTCCAGTCTTTCTAAAATTTCCATGTTTTCCCAGCTCCAAAGATCTGCCCTAGCTACCCTCCCTCACGAAGAGGCAGAATCAGTAACAGAAGCCACACCTCAAACCACTACCTTACCCTATCCAAGTTTCACTGACCGAATCTGCAATTTAAAACGTGACCACAATTAAGTGTTCTATTGAATATCACGAGGGGAAAAAAAAAAACCAACAACAACACCAAAATTTCTTACCTTTCACTTCCTGGTGTGGTAATTCTGTAAAAACGATGCCTCAAGTGATGTTTGTCCCCATGATAGCAAACTGTGCACAAGTCATAATTTGTGCATTCAGCACATTTCCATCGGATACCAATGATGGGTTGTTGTCGACAAGTATCACACATAGTCCCATCGTGCTTGATACCTGTAGGGAGGAAAAGAAAAAAAGACTAACAACTTTGCTACGTCACTGTACTATTTTTGTTGTGCACCATTATCATTTGAAGCCACATATTAAAAAGCTACCAATAAAGTCTGCTAAGAGTGATACCCTGCCAGCCTGTGACTCAGATAATGGACTTGGCCTCACATCTCCAGGTATCAGTTTGTTCCTGAAGTGTTCCATCTCTTCTCAGCCCAAAAAGCTGTGAAAGCAATGGTTCTCCCCCCCCACCTATACAAATCAAAGGAAGAAAATGATAAATCTTTTAACTACAAGTTAAAGGGTCAGAAAAGTGTATCTCAAAACACACAGGCGATCTGGAATTTCATGTCTGGATTAAGATCACCTTATACCACAAAGGCTATCGTGTCCAATCGGGCATGACAGTTTGAAACCATCGGCTTGACTCACGCATTTTGCCCGGTGGAAAAGAGAAGTCCTTATCTCTATTCTTTATTTCTTTAATAGGGAAAAAAAAAAAAATGAATCAAGCTCTCTTGGGTAGATGCCATTAGCTTCATGAAAATCTGTTACCACTTTTCAAGCGGTTTATATGTTGTTTTTTCCAGAAGGAATGTGCCACAAACAGACAAGATGTAACCCACCAACAAGTGCTCTGCCCGGTCTTCCACAAAAACAAGAGTTCTCAAGCCTGCTTCTACAGCTTTGCTGAGCTACAGCAGAGTGCAAGTGATCACGGACAGTTTCCATCCATACGTTCCCAATACGGTGAACAGCCACAAGTTTGTTTAACAAAAAAAAAAAATAAAAATCTAATTCCACCGCTGGTAGGAAAAAATTGGTCAACCAAAGAGAAGCACTGGCATTCAGTCCGTAGCACAAGATGAGCACTAAAAGGCTGGAATTTTCCCAGTCACTCACCCGTAAAAAACAGCCAAAAAATCCATATCACTCTGAAAATAGCGAAGGGGGAAAAAAATGGGGTTTGTCTGCTCCAGAATGGATGCTTCTGGATATTACTGCCAAATTCACTATAAATCTATTAGTCACTTGCTTCCAACAGCTGAACCACATGCAGTGAAGAAAACCCAACAGTTGGAGAGGCAGAACTGAAGGAAATGCCTTCTTGTCTGATCATTTCACAGAATAGCTGAGGTTGGTTGAGCTGCCATTCAGCAAGATCTGGACAGGCTGCAGAGTTGGGCTGAGAGAAGCTTTATGAATTCAGCAAGTGCAAGTGTAGGGTACTGAACTTCGGGAGGAATAACCCCAGGCACCAGTACAGGTTAGGGGTTGGCCTGCTGGAAAGTAGCTCTGTGGAAAAAGACCTGGGAGTTCTGGTGGACAGCAGGATAACCATGAGCCAGCAATGGGCCCTTGTGGCCAGGAAGGAGGGCATTAATGCCCTGGGGGGGCATTAAGAAGAGTGTGGCCAGCAGGTCAAGGACGGGTCTCCTCCCCCTCTACTCTGCACTGGTGAGGCCACATCTAGAGAACTGTATCTGGTTTGAAGATCTCCAGTTCAAGAAGAACAGGGAACAGGTCCAGCGAAGGGCTATGAAGGTGACGAGGGGACAGGAACATCTCTCTTATGAGGAAAGGCTGAGGGAGTTTGGTCTTTTTAGTCCAGAGAAGACTGAGGTGGGATCTTATCAATGCTTATAAATACTTAAAGGATGGGTGCCAGGAGCATGGGACCAGTCTTTTTCCAGTGGTGCCCAGTGACAGGACAAGAGATAATGAACACAAACTAGAACACAGGAAGTTCCATCTAAACATAAGGAGGAACTTGTTTATCATGAGGGTGACAGAGCCTGGGACAGGCTGCCCAGAGAGGCTGGGGAGTCTCCGTCTCTGGAGACTTTCCAAATCGCCCCGGATGTCTTCCTGTGCAAGCTGCTCTAGGTGAGCCTGCTTTGGCAGGGGGGTTGGACTCGATCTCCAGAGGAACCTTCCAGCCCCTATCATTCTGTGATTCTGTGAAGTAACCTCTGGAGATTGTCTATTCCAACCACCACTGCGCAAAGCAGGGTAAACTAGAGGTGGCTGCCCAGGACCATATCCAGCCAGGATCTGAGCACCTCCAAGAACACAGACTCCACAGTGCAGCCTCTGAAGAGTGTTCAATCATCCCTACATCAAAAAAGGTTCTTTAGGCTTGAGTGGAAATTCCTGTATTTCAGTTTGCGTCCATCGCCTCTTGTCCTGTCACATAACACCACCCAAAAGACCCTGGCTCCATCCTCTTTACAACCTCCACCAGGTACTTAGATACAATCTTAAGATCCCCCTGAGCCTTCTCTTCTCCAGGCTAAAAATCACCAGATCCCTTAGCCTCTCCTCATACCAGATGCCTTAAGATCCCTTAAAACACATCTGCAGTCCTTCGCTTGACACACTCACGATGTCCACGTCTCTCTCACACTGGGGAGCCCAGAATGCACCCAATACTCCAGTGTAGCCTCATCAGTACTGAGTAGAGAGAAGGATCATGTCCCTCAACCTGATGGCAACGCTCCTAATGCAGCCTAGGATACCACTGGCCTTCACTGCCACAAAGGCATACTGCTGGCTCACAGCCACTTGGTTGTCCCTCAGGTCCTTTCCTGCAAAGCTGCTTTCCAGCCAGCTGCCCTCAGCTTGTACTGGTGCAGGAGTTGTTACTCCTCAGGTGCAGGGACTCTGCCTTTCCCTTTGCTGAATTACATCAGATTCCCACTGGCCCACTTCCCCCACCTGCAATGGTCCCTTTGAATGCCAGTAAAATCACTTCACACTTATTTCTCCTAACCAAGGCGGCTTCTCACTCCAGCCTCTTCCGGCCTTGATGAGAAATGTATTTAGGAAGATTTCTGGCCTTATGATTTTTTTCTGATGCATGAACACTGGAATTAATGTAATAAATATTTAGTTAAGGCTCAAAAAGACAACGCATTTGGAGCACTGAGATCTGAGCAGCTCCTCAGAGCAGTCAAAGGCAGCCTTCAGCAACAACAAAACCCCTGAACTGCTGCTGTGATAGTAACTGACCACTCCAACTCCTGGAGCGGTGCACGACTGAGGTGTCGTCCATACCTCGACCACAAAGTCCGCGCTGAAATGGTGAAGGACCAGCACAGACAAGTCCTGTAACCTGTGACGTTATTTGCCAACTCCAACTACCAGACAACACACCCCGCATACCATAATTATCCCTCCTTAATTAGCCTTCTACAATTAAGAAGGGTTTGCTACCTGGTAACGACAACTGAAAGTGTCATTTTTCAACAAAAACAAGAACTTGGAAATCACCCAGACATTTTCTGCCCCCACACAAGTCCACCAATGACCCCATTCCCAACGCGAAGTGTTAACACGTACGCTGAGACTGACATCTGGTATCTGTTAATTATCTGTAACACTCAAAAACCAGTCTTAGCTACGATCTCGCAGTGGCTGCCTCACTACTATGAATTCTATTGAAAACATTCTACTAATTTTTTTGGAAGTCTTCAAGAGCCAGTGCATTAAAAGGATTCAGATAACCCGTTTGTGTTTTGTTGCCTTGCTTAAAAAGTCTAACTAGCTGTGGTTCTTGGGCTTGAGGGGTGGTATTGGTGGTTCGGGGGGGGGGGGTTAAAGTATTGATAAATTGGTATTTCACATGGAATCAGAAGTTAAGCATCTTTGGATTTATTTTTTTTAATGGTTGTTGAACTTCAGGGAAGACATTTTGCCAAGGATCGCATTTATTCTGGATGTAAAAGGACCAAGGAATTGGATGCTGTGGGATTCTTCAATTTGTCCAAGCAGCAGGAATGAGAGCAAAAGAGAGGTATAATCAGGAGTCATGTAAGACAGAACTAGGTCATCTAAAACCTAGCTGTCCATAAAAGCTAAACATTTCTAACCTGGGAGGCAAAAGTCGCTGTGGAAAAAGTCGGAAAAGCTTCCTTAGGAAAGATCAAGAAGAAAAAAAAAAAAACCAAAACCAAACCAAAAACCCACAAAGATATTTGACTTAAATGTCATTTTACTGACTCCAGTGTGCAAGACAAAAGAGAACAAAGAGTGTGTGTCTGTACTGGGAGTTTCTGACCGAGAGTCTCACATCGCTATCACACAGATCCCTAACCATCACTCAGAGACACGGCCCGTCTTCCTCCGTTCCCTGACACAGGATCCCAGCGGCAACGCCCGCCTCAGCCCATGCCTCACCTGACCACGTTGCTCCGTTCTTTCCATTACGGCAGCAAACAGTTTTTGCTGAGCTGAGCTGTAAACTGAATCAAAAACCATACCCGGCTGGAAAACAGCCACGAGGAAAAATATTCAGCTGGATTGGTTTCCCAATTCCGTTCTTTGTGGTGCAGCACAACACTGCTGGCATGACAAACAAAGCATCGCAGGGCAGGAGCAGGCAAGTGGTACTGTTACAGAATGTTTAACCGCTGCACTAGAGATCTGGAGGGAGAAGTGGATTTGGACGCCGCTGGTGACAGCAGACTAGGGGTTTTAACTTCATCTGCTCAAAAGAGATAGTAACGTAAGATGTTACTACTGGATCACAAAATGTGATAGCTAACTTTTATTCATGTTCATATTATAAACAAAATGAACTATTTTAATCAACAGTATGGGTTACAGAAGACTGAAGGAATAATTTAAATTGAACTAGCTATTACAGGTATACAAGTGCAGTGGGTTGACCTCGGCCGGCGGCCAGACACCCACCCAGCCACACTCTCTCCCCCCTCCTCAGCAGGACAAGGAGTGAAAATAAAATGTAAAAGCTTGTAGGTCAAGATAAAAGCGAGATGACTTGCTCACTGCCATCACAGGCAAAGCAGACTCGGTTAGGGGAAAAGCAGATTTACGGCCAATTGGGAAAAAAAGAAAAAAAAAAAGGATGGTGAGAAATACAAAACCAAACACCTTCTACCTACACTTCTCCTCCTTCCTCCCCTACGCATCTTCACTCCTTCATTCCCTACTTCTCTGTCTCCCTGCTTTCCTGCTTTTTCCAAGGGTAGTTAGAATCATGAAGTCAGTGTGGTTGGAAAAGACCCTTAAGATCATCGAGTCTGACCATTAACACAACTCTACCGCGTCCAGCACTAAACCATGGCCCCAGGCATCACATCTACATGTCTTTTAAATACCTCCAGGGATGGTGACTCCCTGAGAAGCCCATTCTAATGCCTGACAACCTTTTTGGTGAAGAAACTTCAGTAAAGACAGGGAATGGGCAGGTAGGTTATACTCAGTCCATAAGAGCTCCTCACACTTCTCTGCCCCAGCATGGGTCCTTTTCCATGGGCTGCAGCCCTCCAGGAAAACACTGCTCACATGTGAGCTCTCCATGGGCTTCAGCTTCCCTCAGGGCTGCCCCACGGTGGCCCTCATGGGCTGCAAGGGGACAACCTGCATCACCGTGCTCTCCACCCACTCACTCATCACCATCTACTCCCCAAAATTCAGTACTGAGGACCTGATGTGGGCACCACACACTTTGGGAGGGAAGGAAGGAAACCTTATTTCTAATGTTTCAGACTAGCTCTGCTCTAGCCCAGTGGGCTGAACACTGATTAGCACTGAGATCCTATCTTTCAATTTACTTTCACCAAAAAGTAAAGCAGCTTGTGTGCTCCAATACCACCATAGGGTGTAAACAGAAGCACACTGCACAGGAGCAACTGGGAGACTAGGTCATCAAGTGTAGGCTCTGAAGCCAACTGGAATCCTGACCTGTACATGTCACATAAACCAATTCCACTCTCTGAAAGGAAGACTGTTCACCAACAGTTGAGAAATACAAACTTTACAAAGTTTATATTAGGAAAGAATGCCTTAATTAAACTACTGGAATGCATTAAAGTGCCATAAAAACTTCAGAACTCAAATATCAGCCCTGCAGCTGGCCAGCTGCGAACCAGAAGAGCACTTTAGCTCTCTAAAGTGAGATAAGGCAAACACTAAACCTCTACATACTACTTCAAAATTTCCTAGAAGCAGGCTATTTCAAAATGAAACAGGTTTTGCATCACACTCTACACTGGGGAAAAAAAAAAAAGTTAAAAAATAAACCAAACCAAAAGAAAGCAGGTAAGGAGAAGGGCATTTTCACCAAGACTAATTACTTTCATATAGCTGCCACTTCTTAATGCCCCTCTAACCTTAGCACACCATAAAATCCAGTGTTCCTGATATCCAGTTGTCAATAATATGTTTGCTATTTGCATTTCATATTAGTTTCCTACCTTTACGTCCCTGCCATGGCTGTTTGCACTGCTGTGTAGTCCCACATCTTCCCTGGATTACCAAGCCCATCACAGCTCTGTCACGACTGATTTATACCTGTTTTACAGCATTTTGTCTACACGTTTTTAAACCTAATGCTTGCTGTCACAGCTGGGAGGAAATAGAAG
Organism: Ceryle rudis; assembly: GCA_033439905.1. Lineage (NCBI taxonomy): Eukaryota > Metazoa > Chordata > Aves > Coraciiformes > Cerylidae > Ceryle > Ceryle rudis. Next base: position 4,704 of record JAAGNO010003600.1, on the reverse strand, counting down.
CAGTGCTGCTCGAATTGCTGTTTGAAGTTGTTACAGATGTCTCTTTCATACTAAAGGTACTTAGGTGGCAATACAGAGCTGTCCAGGAAAAGAACATATTAACAGTAAAAGAAGAGGTACAAGGGGTATCCGTAACACTCAGTGCTAAGCACAGGAGTCAACGGTGATCTAAATTACCTCTCAAACCCAGCAAAACCCAATGAACTCGTTAGGCTGTACAGAACTCCGATATGCCAAAATCCTTTCGTACCATAACGGCAATATGACCACCAGGCAAGGGGTACCAGAAGCTACTTGAAAACCAAATTCCTTTCCATCCCAGTTACAAAAGCACCAACAAGGTTTCTGCTCTTCCCATTCTTTCACTCCAGATAATTACGACACTATGGCCAGACTCTGGGCAATCTGAAATGAAAGAGTACTTAGAGATTAAACAGGTTCTGACAAATTGGGTGAAAACTCAAATCGGCGTCCCCACAAACATAACTCATCTATTAAATACCTCGTTCGGCAGCAGCCAGCTGACCAATTATTGTCTACAACCCATGCCAGATTGCCAAAGCACGCGCCCTGTCTGGTAAGGGTATCAGAAGATCCACGAGGAGGGAGAGGATTACAGTGTAGGAGACGTGGGGGAAGGGCAGGAAGAACAAAGGACATGTTTAGAACAAAACAAAACAAAACAAGCAGGCTTTGCAAGTACCACTGCTCCTGAAGCTATTAGATTTTTTTTTTTACTCGTGAGAGGTTCTGTATTTACAAACAGCCACTAAAAAAGTCTTCATTAAAACAATTTACCTTCAATTAAGCTTGATGTGCTAAAAGCAACAAAAATTAAACAAGTAGGGAGGATAAATCATGGGAGATGGTCTGCCTTTTATACGGTTCCGGCCTGAATGACGTGGTGACAATTTATGCAACTCTTCAGGTTACAGAAAACTATTAATACAAGCACAGAAAGCCACTCGAATCTTCAACATATTACACCTATATTTTCAATATTAGCAGAATACAGCACCTGGAGCTTTTCAGGCTGCCCAGATGATTGCTCACTCTAGCTGCAGGATAATTCCACAGCGAGATTCCATTTCCTGATCCCAGCCCCTCTGCCACCTCCCCTCATCCAAACATCATCGGGGAAATACTTCAAGCAGGAAAATAACGTTGTACCTTTGAACCAACCGTATAAAGAAGGAAATGGATGACCGACAAACATTTGGCTAAGCTTTGTAGAAATCATAGCCTCAGAAAAATGGTAAAGCCAGAAAGTTTCTGTAATGAGCGTGAGTATTACATGAACAGTCAGGAGTGCTCTCTACAAACATGCTACCACAAGGCCCCTACCTTTGGCAAAAGGCTGCCTTCCCTTCTGAATGTAAAGCTTGAGTTTATATACTCCTAGCTTCTGCTCAGCAGCTCAAAAAACTACTCCTTTCTGTTTCTTTTCCACAACACTACCAGAAAAAGGGGACTCTCAAGACTCCTAGATCCTGGCAAAAGGCTACTTTAGAAAAAGATCGGCATCTATCTGCAAGTATTTGGGCAGCCACGCTGCCCTGCCAAGGTATCACATCCCACCACTCCATTCAGGAGCCCACTACACAGAACCAAACTGAAGTTTCCTTCTTCTAACTGACTTCTGTTCCTTTTCCGATTATTAGTTTATTAGTCTCCATCGCTCCGTCTTGCTAAAAGAAATGCTGGCCACTGTAAATACGCTCACCAATGGGCAGCTAGCGCAGCTAGCCTGCTAGGCAAGCACACAGACACAACACCAAACGAAGCTTCGTATCACCGATCATTCATGACCCAAATGACTACGTCAGCAGCAAACAGCCTGCAAGAGATTTTTCAGGTAAATAATCAACAAGTTTTTATTTTCAAGAAGATTGTCCTAAAATCTTGGTACTGAGGCACATTTTATAACATTTTGTAAGTTACACCAGTCTTGCAATGCTGGTAATAGCCCACCATTAAAACACAAGAGCTACACATCATTAAGTCTATGCAGCATTGTCCTGGTATCAAAGGAATACACATATACATGCAAATGGATGTATGTTAAGCTCAGGGTTTGGTTGTTTTGTGGGGGGGGTTTTGTGTGTGTGTGTAATTTTGTTGCCGTCTTCTTTTAGTAGAATGAGCTTCAAACACTACTTCTAGAGCACAATGGGTTCCTGGTGTATCACCACTGTTTCTGGCAGCACAGGCCTCAAACTCATCAAAGCAGCAACTCTGGCTGCAAGCACCTCTTTTAAGAGCTTATCATCAACTCTGGGTTTGAATAGCTAATAAAAAGAACTCCCGGCAATAAATAATTTCTTTACTTCCTACTGCTGTATTTGTATATTTATTCTCACTTCCCGTCATATCATGACCGTAAATTTATGAACCAGGCAATTTTTTTTTTTCATTTTGAACTTTTAAGAGCCATGATTTAACAGTGTGCTAAGTATCATCAAACCAAAAACCACCCCCTATTTTACATTTCCTCTCTCAACAGAATCATTATTAAGACTACCATTAGAAATTCCCGATAGCCAATCCTACTTTTCCTGTAACTATTTATATCAAAATTATCTATATGCTCCTAGAGATAGTATCAAACTATCATCCAAAGTCAGAGTTCCTTATTCCAAACAACGGATGAAACATGAAGAAAGAAAATAATAACTACAAAAAGGTGAGAAACTTCAGAAGGGAAGCGATTTGTGCAAGAACAGAATGTGAATCGGTAGTAAACCCAGGACTTCAGTCCAAATTAACAGCACCCCAATCCCATTCATTTTGCCCTTTTGCTGCTACTGTTTGACAGATTTTTACTCTTCCTATCTCCAGGGAACCACGAACCTCAAAAGTATCTCCCTCCATCAAATAAGCAACACTGGGCAGCTTTATGCAGCAGCTCCAGGAGGATGATGCATGGTCAAAAACCTCAGGAAGAGAAATACCATTTTCCAAAGCCTGAGAACAGCAATGCTTGGGAGTTTTCCCCACAGCCATATAAACAGTCCTACCTGAAGAAGAAATTAAAATTCTCATACAAAAGTAGAAACATAACTGAAAATTAGAAGGCATGAAGCTCCAAAAATGCAATTGGAACAAAAGCTGAGTATTAAGTGTAGGCTTCCAGGTGCAGTTAACCCGCTACCATCGGCCTACAATACACAGCAAGCAGAGCTGGAATAACGAGCATTCGAGGCTCACATTCAACATTCATGCGTAGCTGAAGCTTTAAGCAGCAGTCCCACTGGTTTCTACAGGACATCAAATGCAGGTAAACTTCCAAAGCATAAACATCCGCAAGACAAAGATCGACAACTTGAAAAACTAGTCTTGTTGCAAGGTCGATTCCAAAAAGACTCGCAGCTCGTTTTAATGACATCTGCCCTCCAAAACAATAAAAACCCAACCGTGAAGCCAGGGGAGAGGGAGATACCCAGATACAGAAAAACTAAATCCATCTCAAAGGCTCATCATGCAATGTGGGGCGTGCTGCGTTTTTTTTTTTTTTTTCTTAGCAACATTTCTGTAATTAATTAGAATGAATTCCACGGTGCTGTCTCTTCAGAAGTCTGTTAGCTTCAACCCACTGCTATAATTTTCCTTTCTGTAACACTACACACAGCTGGCTCAAAGATGGTCTCTGTTCTCCATCGCATTCCAAATGAAAAAACACATTACAAAACCAGGACGCGTAAATACCCCGACAAATCGGTCCAATCACCTAATTACTGAGGCAATTCTGCTCGGTCCCAAACCACCTCGCTCTGTTTCTGATGAAACTGAACAATGTGTTTTTCTTCGTGAGTTTTCACTGCAAAAACAGGTGTTAAACCGAACGTTTCTCCCTGCAGCGTTTGCAACACCGACACTGCCGCATAATGTCAGCGCGGGTCTAAATCCATTGTCCAAACGCACTCCGTTTAAAGCATAATCATCAAGCAGCCAAGTCATTACAAGAACGAATTAACGTATTTCTTTTCCAGCACCTTCGCTGTTTCACAGCGGGTCTGGCAACACAGATAACAAAGCAAAATGGAGATTCCGAGACAAAACACTATTTCAACCACTTGATGTAATCTACTGTAAAAAGGTGCTGCACCTCTTCTCTGCAATCCTCCTTATACCTGACTCAGAACGACCACCACCATTTACACTACAGCGCTGGAACAGCAATTCAAGAAGGGAGGAGGGGGTTAAAAACCAAACCAAACCTTGAGGTACCAGCCTCCTGGGTCCCTCTCCGCGGCTCCCCCTCCCCCAGCGTACCGGGAGCCTGCTCTCCACGGCAGATCACTTCTGCTTTGTCTGCCCCAGTTTAAAAGTCCCAGGACAACTTCTCTCCCCGCGGCCACACGCTGGATGTTTATTCGGACCTGTGCGTGTTCCCGCACACACGCAGCCAGCCCCGCGCTGCCATGCGGAGGGAGGGAGCAGGCGAGCTGCCTGCGCCCACACGCAGTCGGGAGGGAAAGGCGCACCCCGAGAAGGGAAAGGAGGGGAGCAATCCGCCCCCAGGGACGGGCCCCCCGACCCTCACCGCGCTGCGAGGGCCTCCGGGTGCTACCCCCCTTACAGCCCCCAGGAAGTCGGGGTGGGGGGGGTCGCCCCTTCCCTCCCGCCCCGCCCCAGCCCGGCCGCCGCTCACCGGTCGGCGCGCTGTCGAGGATGCGGAGGTCGTAGGCCCCAGAGCAGCGGTAG
>JAAGNO010003599.1:0-12714 GCA_033439905.1 Ceryle rudis | reverse complement strand
GGTGTTTTGGGTATTGTTTTATAGGTGAAATGTGTATTCCTGTCCCAGAGGGAAGCATATCCATCAGAGGCAAGGCAAAAAAGGAAGATGTAGCATAATTTGTAGGTGTATGTCTGCTAAAGCTCTGTATCTCCGACCCTTTGCCTATTTAGATTAAGCTGTTAGAAAAAAAAAAAAAACAACACTATTCCTGTTTGTACATGGATTTTCATTGCCCAAATCATATACTCAAGCCACAAAAAAACCCCAACCTTTTCCTTCCAAAAAAGCTAACAGTAGTATAGTTTTTCACAGATCGGAATGACAGGCACAGGAAAAGTTCTTGCTACCTGTGGCGGTAACAACACCTGTAGGCCTCTAAATGTAGGGTGGAAGAGGGACTGTAACCATCTAGTCTGAGCTTTGCCACTGCAGCAAGAGTAAGCATAGATCAGTTAAGAAAGATTGCTTTGTGTTTGTCCTGTATAAATTGTTCTGATATTTCACTCCTGATAGTGACAGATACCCTCCTTCATTGCAAGTTAAGCTGTTTTCATGTTGCATTCTTTCCTTCCTCTCCCCCAGTTCTGCCTGAACAGGTGAAAAGGATATGACACTACTTATCATAATGGTAACAAGAGTTATTTTGGGGAGGATAAGGGCAGTTGTTCTTAGTCAAGTAGCTACTTTTTTCCTAGTTCACCTTAAGCTGCTTCTGAAGACAGTATAGTCTATTAGAAGAGAGGAAACCTTGGATTTCATAGCTGTTAACAGAGTAGAGAGCCATCCCTGACAAGCCAGTCTGTGCAGTTTATACTTTTTCAAAGAAAATTGTGATGTATCATTGGTTATAATATTTCAGCTGATACCGCCTTTCCCAAAACATACTCTTTCCTTTGCATATAGAAGCATGTTAAGCTAGTACAAATGTATTTAGGATTGTGCTACTGTGAGAATACAGGTAATTCACCCAAGTTACTACCAGTCATATGGTAGAGTAGTCAGCAGTGGCACTGAGACCTGTACGGAGTGTTCAAACCGAATGCAGGTGTGTGAGTGGAAAAACTTCATTCGCCATGACTTGGAGGGTGTCTGACAATTTGAACTGTGGCTTCCTGAAGAGTATCAGATTTGTGTGAAGATGTTGTTTCTCTTTGGAACAACAAAAAAATAAGTCACTCAACAATTGTTCAACTTGGTTGTGTATTCAAGAATTCTACAGAAGGAAATCCTCAGGCCTATACTGTGCAGAGCTTATAAAATGAACCTTAAAGTAAAATAGCAAGACTCTGGCAAGTGTCCTCATGGGTGTTTTGAAACTGGGAAGCAGTAAAGACAGGGTCTGGAAACTGCCTTTCCATTTTCCGTGCTGTCAGAAAAAGAAATTACGGATCAGTCTCATCCTTAGCAGGAGTGGGCACCCACCCATAGCCTGGCAAGACACCGTAACAAGAAATAAAAGCCTTTTAGCGCGCTGTGGATCAAGCACAATTGTAGCCTCCTCTCCGTAGTGTTACCCTTATGGAATGCTGTTAGAATCTTGAAAAAGACATACATCACTGAAGAAATTGCAACAGGGGTTTCTTAAGTGGGCTGAGAAAGGTGTGTCCACCCAGGATGTAACGAGTCTGACTTGTCCGAGAGCGTGTTACTGATAGGCTCAGAGCCTGTAAAACTTTTGCAACATGGGTCTGTGCGAGAATTAAGTAGGTGTTGTTTGTATTAAAATATGAAAACAGATAAAGAAGAGATAGGAAAGTAAAACCCAGGTGTGGGATTGGGCCTTTTCCTAATTAACCCTAATTACCCTGAAAGAAGAGTGCATTAGGCTGTCTTGTGTAGAGTGGTTTGATGGTGTGTTTTGTTACACTTATTTTTTTCTGGGGCTTTGGTCTAGAAGCTATTCCAAGGAAGTCTGCGTTACCAGAAGGCTGTAGTATTTACTGTGGGCTGTGAGACTGCATTTGGAGAAGAAAGGAGAGTCCTGGTCAGTAGGAGCCGTTAGGGGAGGGATTGCAGCAGAGACACCTAGAACTGGTCTCTAGACCTCGGGTCCTTGGACTAGCCTGGTAATTAAGGCGAGTCTAGTGCCCCGAGTTTGGGGCTTGCTTCCAAGAGCTCTTTTTGTTTTAGAAAATCCTAGTTACAGAAGAATAATTTTGGGTTACGGTCTTATCCTGGATATGGTATTTATACCTGAGAGAATTCAGCATGTCTCTCTATATTTAGCTGTCCTCTGGCTTTAAAAGAAAGACTGTTTATGTCCTGAAAATCTGCTAGCGCAATCTTGTGACTTACATTATTTTCTTAAGTGGAGAAGTCCTTCATGCCTAATAATTCTTTTTCCCCATCTTCCTTCTGGGAACTCATGTTGCCCCATAGTTCTATGATGTGACTTCAGTGGAAGAGAATCAAGGGGTCAGGTTGAATAAAGATGTATCAGTAAATAAGGACAAAAAATTCTACCCAAAGCAGGGGGGAAAAGCTTCTTTATTTAGACTATTTTGTATGTATAGAAGACTTTGGGTTGCTACAAGATTTATGTGTTTAATGTTTTAGTTCTAACAAGGAAAGGTAGTCAGGCTGTGATGAGTCTTCTGGGTTTATTTCATATCATTTATTTTGTTATTTTGTTATTTATTTTACTTTTGTTGAAACTTATGCCAAAGTAGTAGTTCTTTTCCATCATTTGAGTGACCTAAAGCTGTACCTACACAAGCTCTGGTATTTTCCCAGCAGTCACAGAAATACAAGTATCCTTTCTAGCAGTTACCATGTAATACACATACTTTACTTTGAACTTGCTTGTTGACGTCACTTGTTTCTCACAACTGGTTCAGTTTTGTTGAATTGTGCATCTAGTAGATCTTTCAAGCTTTGAAGATATCTACTAATATTTTGCAAATTATTACTAGTTGTATCAGCATGTAAATAACTTAGGTACATTTATACCACACAGTGCTAACTTACTGACTTCAACTGATTCAAACAAACATTTGGTTTAATCGAGGTGTACTGTAACTTGGCCTTGAGTCTGTGTGTTTCTGTGGTTTGGGGAGGGCTAAATAGGTAGCTTCTGGAAAGAAGGCAGTGGGTGTGCATTTACATACATGTTTGTATGTAAGAAAGCCAATTGGGTTTCTGCTTACTGCTCTAAAGAAAGCAAAATGCTAGTGGTATTGGGGGGGGAAACTTGTCATTAGGACTTAGGATCCTAGCAGTGATCTTCCCTCAGTGAATTATCTTTAATTGCACTTTTGGCAATTGTTGGACATGGGAAGAAACCTCTGGCCCCATCAGGAGCAGCGTGTGACCCCAGTGCCAGGAGCAGGTTCCTGGGTGTAGCCAAAGGGGTGGGCAGGTGGAGCAGGGCAGTCTTGGTCCAGTGGCTGTGAGGGTGCAGAGGACAGACCTTGGCTGCAGCTGCCCATACTGCTGGAGCTGGCTGTGTCGCTGTGGCAGCGACAGAAGCATGTCACTCTTTTGTGAGGAGCAGGGGTTGAAGCAAGGAGCTATGTCCAGCTAGAATTACAAAAGAGGCACTTGCAAAGCAGCGGTCAGAAAAAAACAGAGAAATCTGAGAGGAAGGATGGACCACAGAAGGCTCCGTTGGAGGAAATGATAATGAGTTTAACTTCCATGGAAAAACAGCACTGGAAGAAGGGAAGGGATTGGTTCAATAGCTGTAACACACCAAGAAATGATGATTCACAGGAAAAAGTTTTGCCTTTGAGAGGTTTGAATAGCACAGTAATATTCATGCGACCTCCCTCAAATGACACTGTTTAATATTATTGTAAAGTTAAATGGATTTACTTGTTGACGCAAAATGGAAGTAGTACCAGATTTTCTTACACGCAGCAACGCAGTGTCTGGAACTGTTTTCCAGCAGCAGTTTTGTTGTCTTTTCTAAAAATTTTTCACTGATGAGAAAGAACCATTTGTGAAAAGATTGTGGATGGAATGGATAGATTTATTTAGCATTAATGGAAGAAAAGATGACAGACAGACAAACAAACCCAAACCAACAAGTGACGTGCTTATAAACATATATCCCAAATTGGGGTGACACTGATAAAAGCATCTGCATGTATAACTTCCATGTACACAGCACCTTTTACCTGCACAAGACATATCTGTGAATGAAAATTTCCGTGAATGCTGATATCATGACACCTGATACTTGTGTGCTGTTGGTATGCAATTAGTAGTCCAGTATCCCAGCAACTGCATTTTAAGGAAGGAAGGCTTGGGATCCTGTCATGTTTTGACTATTACTGTTCATCTTGGAGGTGTCAGGACCCAGGCTTTTCCCTGTGTTATTAAGCTGATAATTGCTTGTTAGGGGGTTCTGTCAAAGCCCATAAAAGTGCTCTCTGACCTGTACACAGGCCAGGTGATGTGGTGTGTATTAGGACTCTGGTTTTAAAGGAAGGATATTGTATCTCACAATAAATATCATGAGGCAAGTGTGTCTAGCTTTCATAAAACTAACCTCTGGTGTGTTTTTCATTGGGGACTGGATAACTGGAATAATCTTGCGTCTTTCAAATGTCAGGCTTGGTTTAGGGTATTGGCGTGTAGCATGGGCATCACTCCTCTGTCCCTTTTCCCCCACCACTGCTACCTTTGGTTGACTGGTATTTTGAAGGTTTTGCAGTGGACCAAAGGCCTGTTTTTAGAGGAACACTGAACACCTCGACAGCTGTTGCTCGGTTCAGGTGGTACCACCTGCAGTAATACCACTTGCTCATTCTCTTGCTGTTGTTTCTGGTACTGTGTTTCTGTCTATCCCTGCATTTCTGGCGCTGAGAATTAAACTGGATATTTGCCAAAGGAGAGTGACAAACAAAGTCTAGGCCAGGCTGTGTGACAGGAATGGGGACATTGGGCATAGGATGGGTACATGGCTTGAGTTATAAAAAAAGAAAAGCTAAGGGTCAGAGCTGATTCAAGTAAGATTTCACCACTAGCAGGGACAGAGGCAAAACCAGAGGAAGTCACAGTGGAGCGAGAGGCCAGGAGTGATCAAAATGGACTTGTGACTGCTTTCCTCAGCTGCAGCCTCAGGTGAGGAGTTGGCAATGTTTGTGTCTTTCCAGTGGGCACGGGAGACATGGTGCGCTGTCTGACCTCCCCTGCCATTCCCAGGGAGGGAAGCAGAGCTCTGCTCTTTGCAAACAAGGCCTTGACTGTTTCCATTGCACAGTAGAAAGTAAGTTAGCTGTTATCTCTGTTCAAGTGATAAAGCAGAACATAAACCTATGTTGGAGCAGTTGAAAGGAAAGCTGAGAACAACAACTCGCAAAGCAGGCCGGGTGAGAGTACAGATGGAGTATGTTATGGTTGTCCTGTTATTGCATATGCTTTTGTTTTCAGAATGGGTACTTCAGCAGTTGGTATAGCATGCTGGGATTTAGGTGCATGGTCTTACAAGGACCCTTGAAATCTCTGGAGAATAGCAAGTTGTAGATCTATGACTGTCGCTTAAAAGTAGAGCTGGTTAAGTAGCATCGAGGAAACGAACATTCTACACCTGCTCTTACAAATAGTTTCATGAAATTAAGATACTGAGTTGATGGTTCTGATAGCAGCAGAGTTGGGGATAAAAGTGAGATGAAGCAGTGAGTGTTCAGAGAAGTTTAGAAGTTCTTGGAAATGTAAGAAATGTTAACCCCTTTATTCGAAAACCTGTATTGCTCAGGGCGCTATTCTGTTAATCCAAAGGACAATAACAAAGAGTGGGTGAAGGACTGTACAGCATGAGGTATCAAAGCAAAAAATTTGTACCTAAAATGGCACGTGTACCCTTCCAGTTCAGCCCAGAGATGAGCCGGTGGGAGGGAAATGATTCAGTTATGAAAAGAGGTTTTAAGCGTAAAATAATATTATTTGTAACAATTAGTGGAAATTGTCTTACTCTGAGTCCTTGCTATCCCTCCTTTCATTGCAGGCTTAGAATGGCCTTGCAGATTTGGAAGAGAAAACTGTCTGGTTTTTTCACTGTCAGTTTAGATCACCGTGATGTAATTCTGTCTAACACATGAAGAGAGCCTTTTGCTTGGCCTAATAGAGATTAGGAATTAGTGCTTGTCTGTGGTTATGTTGAGCCCCTGTTGCATGTGCTATGAATAGGACAAAGGGAAGGCTGTGCTTAAATAGTGAGGGTCCTATCATTGCTTTTAAACAGTGGCAGTTGGAATCAGATACTTAATTTAATGCCTTTTCAGAGGAGTTGTTGCCAAACTGAATTTTTTTCTATTTTAAATTGTTCCTTCCCTCTCCAAACAATGCACTAGCCTTCCTGCAAATTTAATTATTTTATTTTTGAGGGGTTTTTTTTATGTCACAATAGTGCTAACTTTTTTGTGTCGTATTTTCAAACTGCTTATTGTAACTGAAAGATAGAAATATAAAAAATTACAAAATTGGAGAGTCTTGTGAAGCCACGTGACTTGGAGAACTGGAACTCAGAGGAAGACATACCAGAGCACATAGAAAGTTTATAAAAATGGAGCTCTGGCATTCTCTTAAGTCTTTGTTATCCAGTAAACATCAGTAACTGAGGAGTTTAAAATCTTTGAAGGAGCTGTGAATAACCTTGCTTAGGTTCTGTACAATACCTAAAATTAAAATAAATATCTGCTTACAGTTTCCACACTTAGATTGTAAATTGTCCACACACACCCCACCCCCCCCAAAACATCCTTTGGTTTGCCACTTTATTATTTTTTTTTCCTCCATATATATTTATCTGACTGCTGTAAGCAGGTCCTTAAATTCTGTCCTGCAAAACATCAACCTAAGAGTACCTGAAGGAAGGCCTTAGGAAACATGGTGACACCTTCAAGCTCAGGGACACAGTCATCTTTGAATTTCCAAGTATATGACAGTTAATGCAAAAAAGGATAAGTTTAGGGCTCTCAAATCCCTTGCCTTTCCAAGGTATGTGATGTGTAGTGCATGAGAGCTTCTGGCAACATCTCTTTTATTTAAAGAAGTAGAAAAATTTAAAAATTGCCACGTGTTCATTTTATATTACAGTTGCCAAGGAAGAGGGAACAAGAGACACTGAAAAGGTAAACGAACTCCAACCCAGGAGCCAAAGGATGGTGAAGTGAAAGTTTCCCTTTGGAGAACAGAAAGGAATTAGCATGTGCTTTGTTCTTTCGTATTTCTACAATCCTCGCTTCTTGGGTAACTGTGATATTAGCAGGCTTTGGGAAGTAGCTCTCAACTATTTATTTATGGAAGACTTTTTTTCTTCTGCAGTGCAGGCTGAACAGAGAGCAGTGCTGCAGCACCACTCTGAAAGCACTCATGTATGATGAGCACACAGCGTGGTGATAATTTAAATTAAAAGCAAGTTCAGATCATTAGAAAGAGCCAAAATTAAAGGTTCTGACCGCAAGTAAGAAACTTTTTTCAGGTATTGGAATAGGTTGCCCAAAAGTTTGTGCAGCCTTGAAAATTCTCCAGAACTGACCGGCCCTGGTCTGACCCTGCTTCAAACGGGAGGTTGGACTAGACACCCCAGACACTCACACGTCCAGCCTCTTGTCACATGTTCTGAATTTGTGATTTCTGTCACTTCTGCTACTCCGTGCTATTGCCATTTTCTAGTGGAAAATTCACCTCAGATATTCTTGGTCTGAATATATTACTTCTGTTTTCATCTCATTCCATTTTATCTATTCTAATTGGTTATTTGAAATCAACTTAGCCTGAAAGACAAGTTTGTGTTAAATCAGATCTCTCTCCCTGTGTACGTGGAAGGACAGACTCAGACCTGGGTGCTGTGACTTCCTTTTGGAATTTATTTTATTGAACTGTCCACTGTATTTCTTCTTTATCTCTGAAATGGCATTTGTCTTGTCATAGCACCTGCCATCCAAGGATCACAGCATTCAGAATAACCTGAAAGGAAATAATGAGTCCACAGAGTAGATGAAGACCGCTGTGTGTGCACAGCCAGGGCATCTAAGGGAATTTCACCAATCAATTCACCAAATCAGCAGCAAAACTGAGAAGAGTCTCTTGATTGGTTTGTCTGCATTAACCACTAAATCTAGTTTTCTCCTAGCATCTCTATGTAAAACATGCATACTTAAATATAACATACCCTTAACTAGCAGCTCTTCCCGTCTCTGCAGTCAGAGGACTTGAAGCTACTTGTTCACACTAGAACTCTGTCCACACCAGTAGGTTGCCTCTATTCTTCCTACCTATTTTGCTTGCTCCTTTTTATAGAGCACCCTGTAAGGTGCAGTGTACATAATTCTTGCTAGCTTATGGTTGCATAATTTTAGTGTCAGAATGCTGAGGAAATAAGCTTTTTAAACAAACAGTTTGGTCTGGGATGCCTGCTGAGGTTAGTCACTTTCCCTCACTGTCTGATCAGGTCTTCTGCTTGTACAAGAGAACTGCCCTTGATAAACTATGTAGGTTTACCATGAGAAAGACAAGTGGTGTTGCACTCCTCTTGAACCCTTTATTTATACAACCTAGGTCCTGTGTGAGACATACAGATGCTCATCTTCCTTCCACCTTCATATGACTAAATGACTGGAGTTGAATTAATGTAGAGGCTTAGGTAGACTTCTCTCTTTCTACCAGCAGTTCTCTACTTGGGTTTTTACAGTGGGCTTCTGAAGATAGTTGGGTTGCATTAAGTATGGCCAAGGGGCAGAATTTAACCTACAGAATGATTTCTTCGTAATACTGATGTGTTAATGTGGAAGAGAGGTACATGACTTGCATGTCCCTGGAAGTCTCTGTCTGTGTGGCAAATAAAGAAAATCTGGTTCCAAAGTCACCGAGACATAAGCAGTGTGGATTCACATTCAGTCACTTGACCCTTAACTCCAGTTTAATAGAGGTTTTCCTGTAGAAATAAAAACATTCCATTGGAAGATCCCATGGCAAGCCATAGTGATATTTTTAGGGCTGAGACACACATCCTGACTGAGAACTCCCAATACTCTCTGGCATACAAGTGCCCTGCGTCCTGAATCCTCTTCCACTTCCTTTTCTAGCATGATCCAAAGTATTCTCCACACACACAAACACTTTTCATGCCACTGGTGAGGGATGTGCTAAAATGGATGCTTTCAGGGCTGGTTCTTTTGTGGTGGTATTTGACTTCAGTGTGTGGGATAAGGACCCAGAGTACAAAAAGCATGCTTATTTATACAGCTTTAGAAATCTGGAGTTATATTACACAGGAAATAAAGTCACAGCACACACTCTTTGGAGCATACTTGGGTTGCTTTCCAAATAAGGCTTGCAGTTTCTGGCAGGAAAAATAGGGATCTCTTATAACAACAGAAAATAAGAACAGGCTAACAGAAATCCTTTGCAAAATCTAGCTCAGCTGAAGATGAATGTGCCAGGAAAGACCAACCTTTTTGTGGTCTTTGCTTCAGTGGTTTAAGGAGCTGAAAATTTCCTCTCCCTTCCCCAAGAGTGATTATGGAAGCTTCTTAAATCCTCCACCTTTGCTTTCACACTGGTGAACACATGTTTCAGAAAACAACCCCTAAACCTGTTTAATGTTAGTTTTATCTCTGGGTGCATTTCATATTTTTGCTAGACCCATTTCTGTGTCCTCCCTCGAACTGGTGATATGAGTTGCCAGTTTGCTAAGCCATGGAAACTACTTATTGCCCAGTCCTTCACCTTTTTTTGTCATACACTGGTGCTCTTTTTGGGAGGCTTCCTTTTCAGTTGTTCTCATGTCATGAAACCAGGGTCTATCATAATGCTGCCAGAATACAGGATGCTAGAGGGAAAGGGGCAGGTTAGTGTTTGTCAAGGGGTTGGATACTTTGTTCTGTCTCCTTTCCCCTTGACTACCAAAAATTCATGACAAGTGCCTTCCCCCCCCCCCCGTGAGATTGCAATTCTAGGCAAGTAGACAGAACAGGCACCAAGCAGCCCCTGCAGGCATCTCTCTGCCCATAGCCCATTTCTTTATTGAAGAGGAGGGAGAGGGTGGGAAGTGGATGGTCGATGTTGTGCTGGCAGGAGGAACAGCAGGTTGAAATAGGCTTCCTAGCATCCTCTACATGTGCTTTTATCCATGTGCAGGGTGCTTCTCTGCACTTAACTGAATGTGGGAGGAAAGGCAAGCTCGCCCTTTACTAGCCTCTTCTCCCATGGAAGATACTCCTCTAAAGAGAACAGCCTGTGACAGGTTTCCCTCAGCAGAAATCATTATTTGAGAGTTGCACGCAGTGAGATGCTCTAGGCCTTCCAGTAACTTCTGGGCCTGGCAGGCTTCCCTCCCACCACTTGCAGCTGGAAATAAAGGAAGAGCTACAGAAACACGTGGGCAAGATTCCCTCTTAAACAGTCCCAGAGAGGAAGCTGTGATAAAAGCCAGAAATCCGTAATGTCCTAGCAACCCCAGTGGTTGCAACAACACTACGTAGAGCAGGAGAAGGGAATATGTTTGTCCCATAGGCACAAGGTGGCATGTCCCCACAGAGGGCCCCTGCTGAACCAGATAATGAGATAGAGTTGAGGGAGAAGGATGTTGGTGTTTCAGTAAGATGCTCTCTCTACTCTGAGGGTTGTGATACTCCTCCGGTTCCCCGGCACAGGGGATCGCAGTACTTACCCATGTCAGAGTTAATTGGACACACTGCAGTTAGAGTGTTTAAAGGAGGCTGCTTGCTTTGTGCTGTGGAGATAAACATGAGGGAGTGAAAGCACCAGAAAAGCATTGCGCACCTTGAGCAAGGTTCAGAGTGCTAGGCTCCAAATCCCAAATTGCAACCTCCCACGCTCCCAGCTGCTGCCTGGAAGCATAAGCGTCTGAAGTCTGGAGATGCCGTAGTTTGCCCACGTGCCTGAATCTCTGCTTTTGCATGAGCTACCTCTGTCTTGGTAGCACCACCCTGCTCATGAGTCTTACGGGGTGCTGCTGGCATCCACAGCCTAGACATTTTTTGTTGGAGGAGCCAGAGATAGCTCTTGGAGCATATATGATGTGGCAGCAGTGGTTGCTGCCTTTCTGAGTAGGAGAGTTCTGTGCTCGGTGCAGTTTCCCTGCATCCTTGCAGAGACAGACTCTTTTTGAGGAGAGGCCGGGGCAGGGGGAGATGGATCATCATGGTGCCTGGACAGGGTGTCAACTCTTGATGACTGTTCTCTTCCTCCCTTTAACATACATCCCGATTTCACCCACAAGTGTATTTTTGTTTACAGTGATAAATTGCATCAAAAAGTTCAAGTGCTTTAATGACGGCCTCCTAGCCACAGGATTGAAAGAGGAAAACCAGAGAAATCTCCTACTCTGGTTCAATAGCAATAAGCAATCACGATTTTACTTAAGGCTAAATACCATCCATGTTTCCATAAATACAGCGCATGAAAATCTCTTAAAAATTACTGCATGTAATCAAAAGCAGTTATTCCAGAGACCTCAAACTTCTGTGGTCAGAGCTCCACAAAGCAGGTTCTCGTGTTTAGTTTGCCAGGGTCTGGGAGAGAACAAGGTGGGAATAAGGAAAGCAGACACTAAGTGCAAGTTATGAACGATGAGGAAAAACAATCCTGTGTAGAAAAATGGGCAGAGACTGAGATAATGCAAAAATTAGTTCAAATTCCATGTATTTTTACACTGATGCAACTTTTTTTTTTTCCTCAGTTCCCTGAGGGTGCAGGGATAATAATTAAAACCATCTATATTGCACAAACTTTAATAAACAAACTCTGCAGGAAAGGAGGGTATTGTGCTTGCTGGTTTACCTTTCCCCTCCTTCACTCTTCGCCATTTCCAAATTAGAGCTTGGAATAAGGAGAAGAGCTCAGGGGGGTAAAAATGATTTTTTTTTTTTTTTTTTTTTTTTTTTTTTTTAAATATTGCTTACCTTGCCCCCTCTGTTGTCTGCAACCTCAGCATCGAATAGCTGCTGCTGCTTTGACACAGGCTGCCCAGGAGGAGAAGGAACAACTGGCCTTCTGGGGCTGGGTCCTCAGTATCCCTCTCCAGTTGTAGGACAGGGCAGAAACCCCAGGTGTTCGCTGCTCTCCAGTGCCAGCTGTGGTTTTAAGACTGATCGGAACACTTATGAGCTGCTCCAGCTCACTGTTTCTGCGTGAAACCGGTCCCTAATTCTGGGCAGCTGAACTGGTGGGCCTGGGCCGGCGCTGAGAACATCCAGCCGTGCGGGCTCCGTTCTGCAGCAGCTCTAGCCCTCGCGTACCCCGGAGCCGCCGGTCCACGGAGGAGAAACACTTTCTAAATCACGTGAATCTGTTGTTGGAGGGATGGCGGCCTGGGGCGGGGAGCAGGCGGCGGCTCGGCCCCGGGGGCGCACACGGCTCTCCTCCCTCTCCGGGAAGCCCCGCGGGCCGGGCGGCGGGAGCAGGGTCGCCGCCGGAGCCGCGGGCTCCCGGGCCGGGTCACTGCTCCGCCCCATTCTGGTGGGCAGGCGGCCGGGCGCCTCCGGCGGCGCGGGGCACGCGTGGCGGGCCGGCCCCGCTGGGAAGGGGCATGTCCCGCTGACGTGCGGGCTGGGGATTGGCAGCGGCCCGGCCTATATAGGCGCTGGGGCGGACACCGCGCCGCTCTCCCAGGAGTGCTCCGGTTCTCTAGCAGGGCGGGCGAGCGGGCACCGGCCGGAGTGAGTCACGGGGGACGGCCCCTCTACCGCGGCGTCGACGTGGAGGCCGGCGGGGCGGGGAGGGAGGGCGGCCTGTCCCGGCGCGGCCTCGCTTGCTCACCCT
>JAAGNO010003598.1:0-12419 GCA_033439905.1 Ceryle rudis | reverse complement strand
AGGGTGTCCTGTTAATTAACTCCTTGAAGAGCTAGGAGTTTGCCTTTCTGAAATTCAGAGTCCTGGCTATACTCCTTGACTGATTTGTGACCCTTAGTAGTGCAGATTCCACCAGTGCATGGTCACTGCTGCCCAGGCTGCCTCCAATCTTGAGATCCTTGACCAGCTCACCTGCATTGATGACCAGTAGATCCAGTATTGCATTCCCTCGGGTAGGGCTGTCTATTTCTTGTCCCGGGAAGTTATCATCAAGGCACTCCAGGAGTCTTCTTGACTGCGCACTTCTGGCTGTGTTACTTTTCCAGCAAATGTCAGGGTGATTGAAGTCCCCCAGCAGGACGAGAGCCTGTGAGTGCGATACCTCCTGTAGCTGGAGTAGGAATGTTATGTCAATAGGTTCCCCTTGATTAGGAGGCCTATAGTAGACTCCAACCACAAGGTTCCCCTTGTTGCATCAGTCCCTAATTCCTACTCACAGGCTTTCCACTTGCTTGTGGCTATTTTTTAGGGAAATTTCCTCACAATAAATCCATTTCTTAACATAGAGGGAAATGCCTTCACCCCTCCTTCCCCTCATGTCCCCTCTGAACAGCTAGTAGCTATCAATAGCCACACTCCAGTTATAGGTTTCGTCCCACCAAGTTTCAGTAATGGGCACTATGTTGTAGCCTTCCAGCAGCATAGTAGCTTCCAACTCTTCCTGTTTGTTGCCCATACTACATGCGTCCGTGTAGAGGCACTTCAGCTGGGCAGTCAGCCGTGTTCCCTTTACAGAGAAACACCGGTTCATTCCCTTGAGGTGTTTCCCTGATGTCTCCATGTTGTAATAATCAGTTATGTGCTCAGATATCATAAATCTTGGCCTGGGAGATGTTAGAAATCTTGCAAAAATCTAAAGTTCAAGGAGTCATTTAACTTTCTTCATTTGTACTGCCTTCTCACACAAACTTTTCTAAATTCTGTCCCACTCCCTTATTGGATGCCATTTCTAGTGCAGCCAGTATATTCTCCCTTTTGCAGGAAGAAGACAGGTATTTTCATTATGTGTTTCTTTTAGCAGCTCACCCAAATTCTTCTCAGGCTCACAAAGTGGTTGATCTCTGCCCTCAACCTCAGTCAGAGCAGCCTGCCCAACACTGCCAGCCCACCCAGAACCCTCAATGCCACCAGGGCTACTGGGTCAGGTGGGAAACCTACCTTCTCAGGCAGTGCAGCTGATGTCTAAAGGAAGAAAAATGCACCAGGAAGAATCAGAATTCAGAAAATAGGAACCCTCTTAAACTCCTACATTCCTCAAACATCCTTGTCTTTAAACGTCTATAGCAGTCCTATATTTCCTAGAACATCCTTTTCTTTTATCTTCCATATCAGGGAAATAATAACAGAACCCTCTCAGGAGATGGGAGAACTTGGCAAAGTATATGTGCAAGCACTATGAACAAATTGTGCCCTCAATGATCCTGTGGACTAACCATCAACCTCTTTGGAGAGGTCTATATGACTACAAGAATTTTTAGCAGGTTTCTGTCTGTGGAATGCATTCATATCAGTCTAATAATAAACATACTCTGAATTAATATATCAGGTAGGGCCTGGCCTGACAACAGCACCAAAACAAAAAATCTGAAAGATCTCTCACAGGATTTGTATTTTGGATATTTCTCGATGTACAGACATTCAGTGCAGCCAAGAGAGATAGGTGAGGAAGGGGATCAGCAGTGACCTTTGTCTCTTTGCCATGTGTGGCCTTTATGGTACCCAAGCATCAAGATTGCCTTTCTTTCTTCTCAGGGGAAAGGGAGAACACCTAGCTGTCAAATGTACATCTGTATGGCTTTTCTGGCTCATAGTTCATAAGCAAGTTTCACTAATACCTGTGTCCCTATCAGTGGCCCTATCTATGCAGAGAGGACACATGGGACGCTTTGTAGATGGCTCAGCCTTGAGCTGTCCATAAGCCGCAGGACAAACAGGACAATGCTGCTCCATACAAAGAACCAAAAACCTGATCTGAGACAGATCAAACCACTATTTGGCTTCCTGAGAAAGATATGGAGAGCCTGGAGGGCTTCAATGGTGGGTTCAGCTGATATCTTCTGTGTATCCAGGCAGCATAATCCAATCGGGCATAGTTTTACCACAACCATCTGGAGGGTTTCAGCCACAACCTTGTGTATTCAAACTGTGTAAACCACAGAATAAAAGTCCTAAGGGTTAGCTTAGGAATTGGGAGTTGCCTCTCCAATGCTTACCTGTATGGAGACCTTTCCCCTTTGGTCAGGACACTGCCCAAGGTGACTTTTCTAAAATTGAGAGCCCTTATCTGAGTGGAAAGTGAATATTTATCATGCTGAAAGTTTGCAAACATGGGTGATTAACTAACACATGCATAATATTTAGCACATTTTCTAATTTGTTATAGCATATTCTTGCTTTTAAGTTGTAATTCTTCCATTAAGTGCATTCTTCCATTGTATCCATAAACCCCTGCATTAGTGACGTATTAAACTTCAAATAGATGGTTTGCCTGGGCCTTGCAGTTAAACCTGTGAGTCCAAATAAATCATTTGCTAAAATCTCACAGCCCAGTCTCTTTTTGACACATCATCTTGCCAGAAGAGAGAGGGGAAAAAGAGGAGAAAGTTTAAGGTGCGAGTGCTGAAGAGGGGCCATTTGGGAGAAAGAAACATGCAGAGAAGGTGTGTAAGAAGCAGCCAGGCAGAGAACATGTGAGTGGCTGTGTGGTCCTGGCAGCAAAGAGAGAAACAAGGTACTTCATAGAGAAAGCCAAGTCCAGAATCTGCCAAAGATATTGGGAGATTTGTCCAGCCAACAAAGTTGTCAGTCTAAGCATTCATTTAAATTGAAAAAGCAAAAAAATAATTGTAACTAACCAGTTTCAGAATGAAGGGTTTTGCATTTTTATATTTTAAGTAATATTTCTCTAAAATCACTGACCTTCATTACCTTCAGAAGGGGCTAGTGAGATCTAAGGTCCTGCTTTTTTGGATGCCTACTTGGAGTGACAATGAGTGATTTTCAGCAGACTCTGTACCTCTAAAGATAAGACAGCATGCATCCAGTGAAGATGATATTTTCTTTGATGTAAGATTTTCCAGTTTATATTTGGGGAAATAAGGATGATATAAACATGTTCCATGCTTCCTATTGCCAAAAGTAAGCTCTTCTGTAAATATAGACCAATTAAGAACTAGTTTTGACTATTTCAGCTGCCAGTTTTATTGTTCTTTAAGCATTAATGATTTAAAAAATGTATTTTTTCTTTTCATTCATTTTACCACCTTATGTTTCTAACTGTGACAATTCAGTTGCTTCAGAACCATGCTTTGTTAAATTTTGTAATAAATCAAACAAAGCAGAAGTTGAAAGAAATGGAAAGTTGTTGAACAAATACTAGTATTTTCATAAAAAGGAGAGTGGAAAAAATGCCTTCATCTTCAACCAATTTACAGAAATTGCTTTCTGACAAGCCATTTTGGCATGATACCCCCTTTGGATATCATCGATGGTAACAGACTGGATGTCTATTGCAGGTCTCCAATAGCCCAGTATCTCAACAACAAAAGTATCTCAAGTAACAGTTTTGATGCCTGCAGAAATTAGAGGCTCATATTATCTCAAGCAAACAGTCATTGGTTTGTTTTCTCTGAAACTACTTTCTTGCTGTGAGCACATGCTTATTTCAATGCTTGGTTATGATCTTAGTCATATTGTTGGATCAATGGCCAAATCTTTACTCTTAGGTAACGGTCAAACTGCTGAGGTTTTTTTTTCCAGCAAATTGCAAATGGTCACTGAGAAGATTTGATGAATTAGGCCTTTGCTAACTAATTGACAAAAGAGTGCTGAAAAAGCAGTTTACACTTTGGAAAAGAAAGTGGTACTTCTCAGCATTTCCCAAACATTTTTTGAGAGGCCAAATAAAAAATTTATTTTCAATTAGTCCTGAAAGTGCAACTGGAAATAATTTCTGCTTTGATTTTATGTTTATTTAAGGTGTGTTTGTGTGTGTAAATGTACACATATGCATTTCTGCAGAACAGAAACCTCTTGAGGTTTGGCAGGTCCACACTGGCTTTCCTCTTGTTGCCCTACCATATGACCCTCAGCTGATGTGTCTAGCCTTGCTTTCGGAGAGATTCACACAGTCATTCACATCACAGACACACTGCCTGTGTCTTCGTTTCATCTCTTATCCTGTTTGATCCTGGAATCACGGTTTAAAAAAACCCTCTCAGTATGAGAGTTCTCACTAAGCAAACTGAGTGGAAGTCAGGTAGACAAGGCTGCATATGGTACCAGTAGCTCAGTAAAAATCAGAGCTATACAATTTTCAGGATACAATAGTCAGGATTTAGCAAAACTGAAACAGAGATGGATTAAAACAACTGTTCCCTTGTCATCTTGTTCCAATGTAAGGGAAGCAAAAAAAAAATGGCTGGATACATCTCATTCTGCATATTTGTTTTCTCTTCCCACACCAATTCCCTCTATATCAAGTGACTAATGGTGACAGTCATTAACGGGTTTCTCTGGACAAATAAATTTGCCTTTGTATTTTAATTGTCCTACTTCCAAGTAAAGGAGAACAGATGATATTTGGTGGTGTTCAGTTACCCATTCTGGAAACATTCCATAAAGCAATTTCTTTGGCATTTAACATACATTGTTCATGTAAAAGTTCAAAACTCCTTGATATGTGGATGGCAATAAGATTATTTTTTTCCCATTTTAGTAGAGGGAAAACAATTCAGAAGATATCATCTACAGACTGTGAGGCAAGACACATTTTTAGATATCAGAAAGAGAAAATCATTATTCTACAAGAAGCTGCATAAGACCTGTTGCCTTTTCAGGGACACGATTAAAAAATATATATAAAGCCAACTATGGGATTTTAATACCATTTAGTAGCACACCTGCTGGTAGTAAATTAATACTTTTCTTTGATCCTCCTTAAATTAATCTTATATAAGTATGTATGTATATGCAAATATGTGTGTGTGTGCATGTTTGAGTGTGCATAAAAGGCTATTTTCTTTAGGAATATTTCCTTTGAATTTAAAAACTACATGACTTTCCACACTGTGTCATCTCTGTAGTTCATCAGCCATGAATGCATTTATCCTCATGTAACCCTCTGAAGCAGAGCTGTTCTGTCAACCTGCATTTTGCGGAGGGAACCAAGGTTGAATTATAACAGACATTCAGTGAACCTAAGATGCCCGTGACAAGGATATTTTCTGTTCTAGGATGCACTGTGGTCTTTTCCGATGTCTTGATCCCCCACCCATGTAAAAGCTGTTATCTATCCATGAACTCTGACAGTGGAGCAATGAGAGGTAGATGAACAGGCACATGAAGAGCACAGGAGTAAGAGCTGCGTCAATACCAGTACTCCTAGATTAGTGCAACTGTCATAATTTTCCTAAATGTAGATGTTATCAGTGTCTCTATCTAGCGTTGCTTTTTGGCAACTAATGCACATATAAACTGAATCTGTACTTATCCTGCCATTGGTGCCCACACTGTTCTTTTCTAGTAACATAACTCTATAAGCAGCCCCATCAATTTACACCATGAGCGGGAGCATGGCAGGAGAGAGCAGTTCCACATACCACTGTTCTCCCATAGATTACTTAATAAGATCATTGACAGTTTGACTCACACCAAAACAAACCATAACCACCTGAAAATATCCTTTATGTACAATGTACTGCTTCTCTTGCTACCGCACATTCCACCATAATTTAACCTCATTCAGGTGACAGACTTCTCTGCTAACATGTATGTTTGGGAGCAAGCCAAATGCAACATGATTCATGCCCTGAAGAATCTCACTGACTTCACCTCACTTTTGTGCTCCTCTGTATTTATGTTGCAAATGTGGGTGCTATGAGACAAAGTACCTATTTATATTATTTGTAATTGAGAGGCTTATCAAGAAAAGGAGGGAGATGGTATGTTGCTAAGGAATACATCAGAAATTTCTCAACCCAGTAATCCCCAGGACCATTTTCAGTTTCTTTTAATGAAAAACACTCAACTATCACCTGACAGGAATGAAGGAAAATGTTGGGTGACTTTTCCTTATCTGATAAAAAGGAGTTGTAAGAAATATATGGAATATTCCTTTTCCTGTCTGGGCCCGGCAGAGCACCACAGATGGGCAGAAGTAAGAGGCCAGTCTCTAAGGTATGCTATAGATTTGTCCCTGTAAAACAGGCATCAGCATTTAACAGAAAGCTGTCTGAGATTATTTTTCAGAGCACTGGGGCAAAGGCAGCAACTATGAATTTCCCCTGTCTCCCAACTGTGAAGAAACCTACTCCTCTCATGTAAAATCAAGCTTCACATTATACCTGTAACATTTTATTAACCATGACCTAAAAATCCATACTCCCATTACTCTGTTGTTTCCCACAGCATTGGGCTAAATGTAATAGTTGTCAAATACTCAGCTACTATTTTGAGCTCTACTCCTAAGTTTCTTCCTCTTTGGACAATTTTCTAAGCACACCCTAAAAAGAACTTTGAATAAGGGACTTAGGGCTTTCACTGTTTCACCTAATTATGGAATTCCATTATTCTTTCTAAGCTGCTCCTCTGCCATTATCTTTCAGCTCCTCATAATGTTTTCTTTCCCAGGTCTCATCTACATTGGCTAGTCTTAGCCTAGTATGGACAGGTATATGAAGGTCTGTTGGATTTATGTGGCCATTTCTCAGCTAGAGACTGACAGCTAGACACATTCCCTGAATACAGGTCAAAGTTTAGCAAGTCCTTCTGGGGAGGTCTAATAAGACACAGACACAGAATAATAATAAGGCACAGAAGTCATGCGCTTTCCCCAAAAGTCTACTGATTGCATAACTTCATAACCAGAAACCTCAAAGTGTAGTCCTTTCCAGGACATAGAGCAGAAAAGTTAGGGGCAAGCTGGCACAGACTTCTGGGATGACACTAAATAACCTTGCAAGTATGAACCTAACGCCATGTATTTGAAAGTATTATTTCCTGAAGAATGGACAAAAAGGGGAACGTGTCAAAGACAAGCTCATGTCTACACCTTCATTTCTTCACTTACAGATGAAGACAACATCTTTGTTTAAGAATGTACAGCAGTGTGGGAGACAGGTTAGAGAACAACTGTGGCCAGCTGAAGAAGTTGGATTACCAGTCTGTGGGAAAATGAGAGTTGTTAAAATTGGTTTCAGCCCAAATAGCACAAAAAACTAAAGAAAAAATGAATACAACATACCCCAAAATCCTCAAGTGCTGAAAGCTCATTGTATCTTTTAGCAACTCAGTAAAACTGACATAAAAGTTTCGTATAATATCTGCAGAGGTTACCTGCATCTGCTGGTCCTAGGGCAGACTCCACAGGCCACCCATGGCCAAGGTCATTGAGCTCCCTGTGCCTCAAAATGCAGACCTACCTAAGCCCAGCCATGAGGCAACACTTCCTTGCTTCCTCAGTAAATTTCCAACTAGCAGTAACAACTGTACTTGCAACAGCACGTCCCAGTCTTGGGGAGCAGACGTACTAAATTTTAAAGAGAGGAGTAATCAGTGCTTGCCCTCACCACAAAGACTAATCACAGCAGTGACTTGGTCTGTGCTAAATTAACATTTTATTAAGTTGTGAGACATTTCAAAATTATATTGCTGTATACTCAGCCGTAATACTTCCTTTTTTGCAACATTTTGAGCCTTTAAAAGTATGTTTTAACAAACCAGCTAACAAAATTAGATTTTTAATGCTAATCTTGGTGATTCAGAGAAATTTTGGTTATTTTATTTGGTAAGATCTCACTGAATCCCCATTATGAAGACTAATGGAAAACCCCATTGGATTGGCATTTGACGTCAAATCTGGCACAACACAACCTGCAGACATCTGACTCATAGCGTTAGCAGAGACTTGGACACTTCCAAGGAATCTTTCCTGTATTTAAACCAATATAATTCCCTGGGAAAGAACACTTCTGAAAACAATCTTGTCTTAAGAAATGTTCTTGTGATCCCACTTGGGAAGGGATTGGCCTTCTATTAAGGAAGTGGCAGGGAAATCCCTTTGAGTTTTTATGGAGAATAAAAATTAACATTGTGGATTTTTTGGTAGCTCTAGTAGGTAGTTTCCTGTAAATGGGAATTAATAAACTGCACTTAAGAACTATGATGATTAACCAAAGTTTTTGTTTGTTTGTTTTTGTTTAAACAGAACAAAGGAAAAACTTTAATTCATTAATTTCCTGATACTTTGTTATGGCATCAATAAGTGCATCTAATTTATATATATCTATACAAACTGACACATATACAAATTGTATCCAGTTTCTCTGCAGACTTTTCAACATGAAAAAATATTTTGGATTAATACAAAGCGTATTTCATTTCAAAAGTTTTCAGATTCCAGTCCAGAGCCTACAGCATTGTAAGATAATTCCTGGAGCACTACAGGAAAATATGGTCCCTCATTGCTAAGAACCTTCAATTTTCCTTTGAAAATAAATAAATAAATAAATTCTGATTTCGACTTTTCCATACATAGAAATTGCAACATTGCTATTCTATCAGTAAAGGTGCATGAGTGTGAAATGAGTAATATAAGCAACACCACTTTATTATCATTATTAGATGAGGTAACATACACCTACAGAAATCACTACTTCAAGTGTAAGTACTTAATTATAAAAGGAATATGAAGGATAGCAATGTAAGCAGACAGAAGATAACCCAAAGGATAACAATATGGTAGGTAAAAAAAAAAAAAAAAAAAAAAAAATCATTCATAAGTATTCATTGTAGTAAACACAGTGCTTCTTCAGTACATTGTCTTGGTGGATGGTTTTATAGCAATAAAGTTGAAGAACACCTGCAAGAAGTTTGTTTTTAGCTTCACTCTGAGTTAAGGAGCAAGTGTCTGGGTGAGATTTCTGAAATTATAAGACACAGGGAATACTCTCAATACTGCTCAATTACCCTAGACCAGGAAAACAATATGCAATTAAATAAATGAGGTAGATGTAGACTTCATTTTACTGATTTCCTTCAAGAAACTGATTTATAAAGCCTAGTTTCTTGCTCTGGCATAGCCAAAAAGCTGCTACCAAAATGGGACAATGATATTTGAAGCTGACAGGATTTTTTGTGTTAGATTTCCTCCAGATAAAAAATAAGATTAAATGTAACAAAGCTTTTAATTGATGTGTTTCACCAATTTGCATCCATCAAATCTTCAAGTTTAAATCTTTGACATTACTTGAAACAATTGCTGATTTTGAATTACCAATATATCTTACTTTCAAATACAACTTCTCAGAAAATCCTTATGTGTCATTTCAGTAAAATACTTAAAAATTTTCACATCATGAAGGAAACTTCAGAAGAAGTAAACAACCCTTCTTTTCTCCTGAGCTGTCAGCAACCTGTGTGATGAAGAGTTTGTACAAATAAATCTGCAGCTACTAAAAAAAACAGTTTGAAAAAGCCTAACATTATAGCATATGTAGTTTGGCTATACACATGACAGTCTTAGTCCTTCATCTGAGTCTATGTAATTACCTTTCTCGGCCTAAAAACAAATCCCTTAAATTAGCAAGAGCTACAAACTAGTTGAGAGAACTGAAAACACAGGTCTATGCTGTTGACCACTCCAACAGCTGGTATTTGTTACCCAAACATAGGTTGAAACACCTGGGAATGAAGACAAGGACATTGCAATGTGCAAATGATGATCCCAGGTGCCTCAAAATCATATGTTTAAGCTTCTATAAAGACATTTTGTCCTCTTCTTTAGGATGTGGCTCTGGTAAGGGCTGATGAGTATTTCAGAGACTCGTTAATTTTTTTTAATCAGTTTTGACTTGCCTCATGAACCAACTCTCTAAACTCATATAAAAACTTACAACTAGATTTTTCTCAGCCTGAGGAGGACTGAGAAACTTGCTTGCATGACTTCAAAGAACAAATGAGTGCATATGACCAGTGTCAAGTCATACAAAGTTGTCATTAATTTGCCCTGTAAATTTTTCCTTCCTTATTTTAGACACAACAGTATGGTATTTTACCTGAAAGGGGAAATGTTCAAAACATTAGCTGGTTACCATATCACATTGTTCTTTCAAATTTCATCTTTTTAAACACATTTGTGACATCTCAGTTGTATTCTGTAGCAAAATCTTCATACTAATTAGGACCAAAAAACTCAGTAGACAGGATAAAGTCTAGATAGATGTTGATTCACAGATGATAATACTTTTAACTGGATTGTGTACCTTTGAGTAAAGGCATAAAATTTTTATTATACATCTGTATGAGCTTTATTAGTTCAGTTTTCTGAAACTGTTATAATGGACTTAAAGATCTGATATAGATACAGTGTTCTCAAAAAGGTGAATCCTCCAATGGCTCACAAAAAAAATATGTACATCCCACTGCGGAAAAAAGTAGTTATGGGCTAATTAAAAGTGGAAGCTGGAAATGATTAAATCTTGCCTGGAAAATGTGCCTTTTTCCTTACATCAGGTAAGGGATGTACACTTTTGTTCATACTTTATTCAGTCAAGACATGATTGACTAATCAGAATTTGCCTAAATAAGGTGCTGTGCATATTCCAGGAAATTTTAGTGAACCTTTTATGTTTCTCCACATTGGTAACTGTCTAGAAAAATGTTGCTTGTTTCCACAAACAACTTGCTTATTTATCATCTTTGCAGAAGAAAAGCCTCTAGAACCTTTTCACAAGCAAACAATATTTGTTTTACTGCTGAAAAACTTAAATTATTTGCCTTCCCTGAAACCCTTTGTAAATTAAAGGTTCACATGGTAAACCTTTGTTTTTTTAAATGACTGAGTTATCACCTCCATAAAGTTATTTCTCACTTTAAGAAAAAAGAAAACCAACTCTTTCCCTGACATAATAAAAATGTGCAAAGGCATATGTTTGAATTCTTGGCCCTTTTACATTCTGGCAGCCTTTTAGTCTCCCCTTGTTTTATAATGTTACCTAAAAAAATAATTAATTGTCACCTTGATTCAACTTTCTATCCCTGGCACTAACACAGACAATTAAAGCAATCTTTGCTGAATATAAATGTCAGAATGTCAAATTGGCTTTAAATGTCTTCACATTCAATAATTTCACTAAGATTTTATTTTACAGTTGCAGTTACAGTTATGAAGCACAAAAACAAGACAATGTCACACAGGCCTAAATATCAAATTTAGTGAGCACATTCATCACCCCACAAATCTCCATGTAGCGTCTATCTTGGAAGATGGCATCAGGAATAAAATAGTCCCAATGTGTGGGCAGAGAAGACAATTCTGCAGCTACGCTGTCCTCACCAGGATGGAGACCAAACTGACAGAATCACGGCTTTCTTGAACACTCATCCCAACATACGCAAATTGTACAGACTTATATAGATGATACAGAATCTGCTTGCACTCACTCCTATCTTTTTGGCAAATGTGGTTGTCAACCTGTAAAGCACAGCAGTGTTTCACTTCCATTTTCTAAAGATATTTCCACAGCATAGGACATACAGTGAAAAGAAAACTGGACAGGAATACAAAAGTGGTGCTTCATAAATAAGGTCTGGCAACATTGGTGTGACATATGTACATCCATATTCCTCTGATGGGCCTATCAGAAGAATCTCAGTCACCTGTTGGGCAGCAGAAATGCATGTGTTCTTGGTAAACATTGATTCAATTAAAATTCCTTCCCAAACACTCCTGCCCCCTTGACTAGTATTGCACAATGGCCCAGATTGCATTCAGATAGCACTTGATTCTGAGAATCACTTCTAAGGACAAGTCATTTGGACAAATATTATCAAATCCTATCTTAGTGTGGAATGACTGAATTATGCCTATGTCACATTCTTCTTCTCTCAAGTCCCAGCCATTGACCCCAATAATGCATCAAACATGCTTTGCATCTCTCATTACCAAGGCAATCTCAAGGCACTTGTAAAGGTTTTATCTGAGCATTTCAATATACTGGATCAGGTTGCTGAAACCTAATCCTCTGTGGATGCTTACACAGCACTGGCCTGTGCTCTAGGTCTCCAGAAGTCATACAGTTACGCTCTCCTAATCTGGAATTTTGCTGTGAATTTTCTATTATGTATATCATGAAAAAAAACCCCAAAAACCAAAAAATATAAAGCACAGAATAATCTAGTTAGTTTATCTACATTGAAGACTACCAGGAAACAAAACCAAATTTTTGAATAATTTGTTTAATTAAAATAAAATTGGGGGTTTTTTGGGTTTGTTTGGGTTTTTTTTTTTTTTTTTTTTTTTTTTTTTGTTTTTTTTTTTTTTTTTTTTTTTTTAAATCTACCTTATTTTTTGTTACGCTAGATAAAAAAAAAAAATATTT
>JAAGNO010003597.1:0-40802 GCA_033439905.1 Ceryle rudis | reverse complement strand
AGGAAAAGTCCCGCAGCTCTGGCAGCCCCCCGGGCCGGGCCGGGCCGGCAGCACACGCGTGGCCGCCCCCGCCGCACCTGTGGGCGCTGCTCCGCGTCTCTCCCCGTCTCCTCTCCCCGCCCCGCGAGCGAAGAGCGGGTTCAGGAGCCCCGGCGGAGCTGCCGTTCTCCGTCCCTTGTCGGCGTGGGACTGCTTTTTTTTTGGTGGTGGTGGTTTTTTGTGTGTGTGGTTTGGGGTTTTTTTTGCTGTGGTCTTTTTTTCTTCTTCTTTTTTTTTTTTTTTTTCCTTTTTTCTTCCCCCTGTTTCTTGCTTTTTTGTTGTTGTTTGTTTTTACTTTCTCCAAAAATCATCCTTTTTGCAGCTGGGAGGAGCAAGAGTTTTGTGGGGGTGTGTGTGTTCTCAGCCTTCCCTCCGTTTCGTGTTACCATCGGTGGGGCACCGTCGGAGAGCGTCTTTACAGCGGGCTCTAAGCTGCGCACACCTCGGTGGGGGAGAAGCACACCTTTGCTTTAGGTTATTTTTACTCGGAGCAAAGGTGAGAGAGCAGCAGGGGGGTGCGGGAGGGATAGCTGCTCGGCGGGGCCGCCCCGTAGCCCGCCTGGCTGGATCGAGCAGCGTCGCCCTTTTAAGGAATGTAATGCAAGGGCGAATGTCGTCAGCACAGCATTAGCACATTTTTGTCATTAAATGTACTCGAGTCATAATAGTTGTTTATATTTACAGGGCATTCTTGAACGCAAACCACATGTTCATCTCTAGATGAATTTGGAGTCGGTGAAAGTCAGTACTTCCCAAGGACAGCTTTGGTGACAAGGGTAGATAGGGTCAAAGTCTTTGGTGTTACCTATTTATAGAGATGGAAAATCTAAATAAAGTTAAAGAAACGGGACACGAAAAATATCTCAGAAAGTGTCGTGAATCTCTCTTTTTTTTTTTTCTTCACGTCATTGTATGTTTTTCAATGTCAGCCCCCTTTTAAAAATATTACTGTATATATACTGGCTGTTAATATAAATTTAAATGTAAATTTAAAACTATTTCTCCTTTTCAAAAGGCCTCTCCAAAACTTTTCAACAACTTCAATGTCATGCAAATCTTTATATAGAAAGATTGAAGATTGTTAAAATTCTTTTTCTGCAGGCAATATGGACTTTGACAAATGGCTATTTTATGTTTGACATTAATACTTCTTATATTTTCTTCAAATTAATTAGTATAAGCTTTTGAAAAAAATCTCTACCTTCCCTGTCTGTTGAAATCATAGCTACTGTCACGCATCTCAGTTCTGTAGGAAAAGCTAAATAAAATAGCTATTCTGAAAAGCAAATTGTTCACCTGCACGAACCAGAAAATAGTTGTTCTTTTCTTGACTTTTTGCAGCAAACATGTAAGCAGATACATATAAAAATTTTATTTAAGTACAATATGCTTTATAATATAGGCTTGTGGGTGTTTTGTGTTATTAACACCAGTATAGCTACAGAAATTCAAATAATAAATTATTTATAAGGCTTTTCAAAAGGATTTGTGTCTTTTCCTTGCATTTATTTTTCAGCCAAGAGCAAATGCCTGGCCCTCTTCTTTTTGAAGTCAGTGGCAAAGTTCCCACCTACACCCCAAGGATCCGTGAAATCAGTCAGAGATTTTCCATGGACTTTGGATCAAGCCCATAGTATGAGTCAATTTAAGAAGTGATTACTTCTCTCATAGAAGTGCACATTGCATTTGCTTAGATAACTACAACTCAAGGATTTTCATTCCACTCCCATATTATAGGATCTTAAATGAGGAAATTCTTTAGTCAAAATTTAATTGAAATAGGTCTAGCTCTCCCTGACCTCACCAAGCACAGATTTCCAGTACAGGACTTGCTCTAGGTGGCACCACTCTTCTCATAAAATCGTTCCTCACTTTGTTCCTGTTTACCTTCTGACCTGTCTTCCCCATAATCCTTCAGCAAATGTGTCTTCTTTTGTGAGACAAGAGAACCAGGAGCTTCTGGAAAAGGAGACTCGGGGAATCAGTGGAAATCCAACAGCAGCACCAGACACAGGGATGACATGGAAAGAAAGACCCACTCTCCTCAGCTTTCATTTCTGGCACTAACTCCCCTACTTTCCTCGCTCCAGAATCTCCTGAACATCCTTTTAATGAACATCCTCCAAGGTATGTTTTTTTATATTAGTAGGAATGGCTTTACTGCCATTAGTTTAGTTACAGAAAACTCACCCACCCCTTGTTGCTCACTGTCCCCTAGAAGGAAAGGGTCACAGTGAAGAGCAAGCTGTTTCGGTAGATTTTGGTAAAAAAAAAAAAAAAAAATCTGTCCCTGACAGGATCATCTGCTAGAATACAGATCCTCCAAGGACAACAGTGCCTGCAACCCTGCAGCCATTACAGGGCAGGGGCAGGAGCAGGCACTACGTGGGGAGTGACAGGGCCCTTCCTGCAACTCAGTTGCCCCCAGGTGCCCCCCAGCAGCTGGTGCACATTCGTATCTGCCATACCTAGCTCTCTCTGCTCAGTCAGCGTCAGGAGGGTGGAAAGGTGAACTCATTGCCACATTTCCAGTTTGCTGTCAGTCCTCCCTACATGTAATTTGGCTGGACCCCAAAGCCTGCCTGGAAATCTTCAGATCACATCTGTCTTTGATTACATCTGTTTGGAGCATCTGTTTATGTCTATCTGTGGCATTATAAAGGAATCTCCAAGGCTTGTTCTGTTATGTCATGCAGAAATGAAATGGTGTCAGCAAGTCAGCGCTGCAGCACAGTTAGTGACCCAGCAACTGGAAGAGCAGACAGAGTGTGTGGGCAGAGCCACAACATGGTGGCAGGCAAGCTCCCCCATGTGAACCTGAGACAGGAGGTGTACATGTGTGGATGTGTTTTAGCGACCCAATGCCAGCCCATGGACCTACTACCACCAGCACTGACATTTCACGTGTGAAATCTGTTTGTGTTTGTGTGTGTCTAGAAGACACATTTGCACGATTAATATTTCTTTGTTTCATGCAAATGCCTACTCTTCAAGGAGTGAATAATTATGACTCCTGGGTAGATCAGAAGACTTTGTGCAACATTTCTATATATTTCCCAAATCTGTACTTGGAAACCTGTGGTTGCTGGTCCCAGTCCTCCCTACTCTGGTATGAACCACCATCTCTGTGGTCTCCAGATGGTGCAGCAGTACTGTCTGGGGGAGGCGAGAGGGGAAACAGTGAGGACAGAAGCCAGACAGAGCTGTAAAATAGACTAAAATTTATTTATGGCATAATACCAATTAATTCTGCCTTTTAGTTTTGTGGCAATTTTATCTAGTCTCTAGGTACATTAGGACAAAAATAAAATTGCTTCTTTACATACAAGCAGATCAGTGACATTTATTTTTATCTAATTAATTTTCTTCTGTCATTTACAAATAAATAAATTTTATTCCATTGAAATAGATGGTGGAAGGCAATGCTGCTTTTTATCTGTGATTGTGCTGAAATCGTGAATTTGCCAACACAGTGCCTTTTTAAACCAGATCTGGAGATCTAAATAAGAATGCTTTAAAAAAAAAAAAAAAAAAAGAGAGGGACAATGTATTACTAGGATCCCACAATCAGCTCCCCACAACAGATAAGTGTGCTAATTTGACTGTGCATTACAGAGTGAACGTCAACATGAGGAGCACCTAGTGTGCTTCAGGATACTGGTACATTTACAAGGATTTGTAAACAAAAGCAAAATAAGTGTTTTACAGCTGAGCAACCTGGGACAGGAAACTAGCTAAGAAGCCAGGAAGTCCAAACTATTGATAACACAATATTAGCTCCTGGACCAAGCCTAGCCTCCTTTACCTGTGAAGTGTAGCCTCCTCCACCACAGGTGCTGCCTGTGACCTCTGAAGAAAGCTGCTGTTGATTAAACAATCCTGTTTTCTCACACTGCAAAGCCATAAACCTGTATTTTACATTTCACTACCATCAGCATTCTCTATCACAGTACAGTAATAGTGCAGGTTTTCTGATCCAGTAGGACATAATGCAGTGTACAGTAAGCATTTAATCAGAGCCTGTTCTCCCAGAACTGCCAGTCATATTGCCAAGGAAATAGTGGTCATGACAGAGACTTGCTGGCAAAATACTGTCAGTAAGACAATTACACAGGCTCTGTGATGACAAAATCTTGCAGGTCATGCACATGATCTCTAAAAAGTGCTAATTTCCTTTTATCTATTAATAGACTTATTCCTTCTGGAAATAGTTACGGTCTGGAGGGGAATACTGCTATGCCAGTTTCATTTTATTGGATAGAATTGACAGATTAAAAGTCCCCTGTCATAAATTTATACTTCACGTTTCAGTTTCATAATTGACACAACAGTCCACCTCCAAAAGTAGACAGGAGGCACCCATAAGTGTAAGGTATAATGAGCTAAAGAAACACAGTGTCCATTTTTTGGATTGTGAGTCTTATTGGTACTGCCTTGACAACAGTCTAGGTGACTGTTTATACATATAGGATGATTCAGTTTTCTGTCTTTACTAGGAAAAAGACACACATGCCAATTTGTCCCTGCCAAAGGATAAATCCCCTTAAATACATTCTATATTTAATGCAATATTTTATATGTACATACGTCTCTTTTTTTCTGTTAAACCTCAGATTCCTTCTGCGCATCTTTCCTTAAGTTTCTCCAGTTTGTTCTACTGTTCAAATAATGCTGTGCTGAATTTCACATAACATGGCAGTGGAGTGGCATCACATGAGAGCTATTGTAACTCTATGACATAAACAAACCATAGATCAGTTAGCACACCTTGGATTGGCACAGCAATGTAGTGAAGGGGCATATGCGTCCAGGCATTCACTAGCTTGCCCGATTTTTACCATCCATTAATTATTTTTCCTAGGTATATTTATGTTGTATTATTTTCCTCAAACAAACCTCATATTTTGTTCATTTCTACCCACATTTTAATCTCTCTAGATTCCTTTGCTTCATTCTCAGTTCAACATTTCCTATTCCAATGTCATTTAAAGTGTCAGGGATATGTATTGTATTCCCTATGATTGTTAATGAAGATGTCAGAGCTGATGTCAAATACTGCTCTCACTAAATACTCCTTTCTTGATTTGATACACTACCATTAAACTTTTATGCTTTTTTTTTTCAGAGCCATTCAGGCATCTTTCCAACTTCATGCATGCTCTCAGGAATTTAAAATTAATTTCCAGGTAAGACTTCACTATGAAACAATCTAATAAAATACACACATAGTTACTGTACCTCTTTCATCATCCAGTTTTGTGATTACATAGGAAAACAAATGATTAATTTTCCATGTCAGGATTCTTTCTTGACAGTCCTGTTGAAATCAGTTTCCACATGAAAAATAGGTCAAACACTTCCCTGAAGTGATAAGTTTATTGCATAGTATAAAATAAGAACCAATTTTTAGCCGCAGATGTGAGGAGTGGCCAGAAAAGATGACGGTAGCAAGGGAATGTTCTATGTTCTCATGTGGGATAATTCATTTAGTGCTCTCCCAGCCACTCTTGTTTGGTTGTTGTTGTTATTGATGGGGGGGTTGGTTGTTTGTTTTGTTTTGTTTTATGTTTGGTTGTTTAGTTTGTTTTGTTTTGTTTTTTCCTGAAGCAATTTGCACCTAAGCAAGGAGCAGCCTCTTGGTTTGCCATGGACCATTCCTGGTAACTACTTTTTTACTAGGGAATTTCAGCATTTTCTCCTCATACAACCAACGTCATATTAGAGAGAAAACCATTGGAGCTTCTAGGACAAAATTTGGGCTGGATACACATCCATAGCAAGTTGCATACAGTCATCAAGGCAATCTAGAGGTGGAAAACTCCCATTGTGCTCAAAACTAAGAATTCACAGTAACAATCATTTTCTATCTGAAAATACACAATCATCTAATCAAGAAAGGCCAACTTCCTGGCAAAAGAAGGGAAACTAATTCTTGATAACACCTGTATTTAATATTTTTCTTTTTTTGATGATGAGAATCTCACCCCATTCTTCCCAATGTCAGTGGTTTATCTCTAAATGTACTCAAAATGAAACAGCTCTTTAACATCCAGTTTAATGTAGGCTAGGAGAAGCCCCCTAGTCATCATTCCACGTGAGGAAAGTGAACAACCTTCATGAGAAAAAGGGGAGTTCAAAAACCCTAGAATGACACAGAAGGTTCTGGATTGGTAACATGAGTGGTGTGTTCTTCATTTAGCCACATGACATAAAGAAGACAAGGACAGTGGATAGAGCAGGGCTCACCTGCTCACCTGTTCCTCTCCTGCCGGCAAGCACTAGCTTTAGAACTAGAGCATCTGAGAAGCATGAGGTAGTCAGTATGAAAGCTCAGATAGCTCACAAAATAATAGGTGAGGTCTGAGGTATGATGAGTACTCCTCCCATCACTTCAAAGACCTGCTTCATCTGGTCTAACCAGAAATCAAAGGTTAGAAAGAACAGAGAAGTGTTGATTCTAGGCAGGGTACCTACAGAGGATGTGGATTGAGCCCTAGGGTTATGAAATCTAGGGGTCAAGAGCAAAACAAACCAAATCTTTTATAGGGTTTGACTGGCATGTTACAGAGGAGATATCAACTCTGATCAACATACTACAACAAAATCATCTTCACTTGTACCAAGAACCAGTCTCTTGTCTAGTACCAGTTAGTCCCTCCTTCACTCTGTCACCTACCTAAACACAATTTCATTTCTTTGGCTTCCATAAAAAACAGCAATCCACTTGCTAAGGTTACAGGCCAAAGTGGTCAATACCCCTACTTAAATGCCTCTACTGTTTGCCTCCTGTGTAGCTGTCCTGACTTCCACACTGCGCTGCGAGGAGACCTATGCTAACTAACACTAGATTTTGGCCTCATTCTCCACTTCTCCAAGCATGCTAATAAGGGCCATTAATGTTCAAATCCATTTTAGTTTTGAAACCTGAAGCTGTTGAGCTGCTCCCTAGACCATTTACTTGCATCAAGGTCCCTGTCTGCCCCAGGTGATGCACGCTCAGCCTGCTGTAGACTGGGGTCCCTCGTATCGGGAGCTACTCCATTGTTTACAGTTGTAGCTTTGGAAAGAGTGAATCAGTCCCAACGTCCTGTGCTGTCTGGAGCACGTTGACTGTGACGGAATTGTAGCACTGTCTTCTCCGTGAGACTCATCCATGTCATGCTGTTCTGCTTCCTCTTTAGTTCTTTCAACAGCCACTTAACACTGCTCATGACATGAAATAACAGACGTGGGTGTGAAGAGTATTCATACAAAATACATAATGCAAATATTTGCACGTCATCCACCTGCTCCCCCAAAGTCAGCCCTCTCCTAATCCACCCCTTACCCACCACGTCATGGTGAAACCCCTGCCTTCCCTCGCTCCCAGACAGCTCGACAATCGCACTCGGCGTCCTCCTCTACTGTCGCCGCTCGTCTCTCGCGGCCGCTTCCGCCGCAGCTCCGGCCGGGGTGGGAAGAGAGCATGGCCCGGGGCCCGCTGGCGGTGAGCGCCTCCCATCCCCGCGAGCGGAGCGGGGACGGCGGGAGCAGCGGGCAGTCCGGCTGGGGAGCGCGGCCCCTCCGGGGCGACGGGTCCTTCCCGCTCCCCCGGCCCTTCCCGGCCCCGGGCGTGTACCTGCGGGCGGGCGGCCGCGGGCGGGGTACCGCCGGCGGCCCAGGCTGAGGCCGGGGCGCCACCTGCTGGTGCAGCGGCGGCGGGCATCCTCCCGTACGCTCCGGGACAGAGCCTGGCAACATCGCGGCGAAGGTCATCGCGGGTAATTGGAGACATCGATGAACATTTGACACTATTTTAGAAAGTACGGGAGAGAGACAATTTCCAATTTATTTCCAAGGGCTGTTAGACGCACTAATAAGTTAAAAAGAGTTTCTCACTTTTAGAGACGGGTGGCTAGGAATTAATTATTAGTGGTATTTTAAAGAAGAAAAGCTTTGCGATTCCTGTTCTCCTGGTCTTATAAATAAAGACCATCTTTTATGCTAGAAGGACACTTTATGACACTTGAAGATTCATTAAAATCTAGCAAAGGCGTTATGTTCAAAACACTTGGGCGCTGTATTACTTAGACACAGCATATTAATAACTGCAGAGGAGCTTGCCCGTAAAGGCCTCAGGCTTACACCTGGCACATGCCTGACATGTCTCCAATGGTTCTTGGTAGCAGCAGTGAGAGGTAAAAAAGAAAAAATAGAGATGAATGGGCCCCAGTTCTCTTTTTGCTTCCTCTGGTTCTGTGTTTGCTGACTGCATCAACTTTAGTGGCGTCATTCTTCATTTAAACCACTGTGAAAGCAAAGCTGGCTCACAGTTTTTGTGCTCCACTGATGAGTCAAAAGCATGACTGTTGTAACAGTGGGTGAGAGGAATGCTGGGGAAAAGGACCCATTGTTGTCACGGCAGAGCTGAAGAGGGAAAACAGAGGGGGAGCCTTGGAACAGGAAAGGAAGGAGAGGTCAGGAACCTAGTGAAGTTTAGTGAAGGACACTTCTCATTTTCCCAGGTGAGAAGGGTCAGCACCTCCAGTCTTGCTAGGTGGTGACTCACAGAGCTGTTTCCTGAAGCACTGTTTTTTGTAGCAACACAGGAGTAGGCACAGTGTATTAGTCTAAGCAACCACCCAGTCCACTGTCCTGGCCTGACTCGTTGCAGAGAGGCATAAGAACCCTCTTGTGTCACTATCCTGCAAGTTCCTGATGCTTTTCCATGGGCTAGGCAGTGACTAAACCCCAAGGCAAGGGATTTATTCTACTCCATTTTAGTAACTATGCATGTGCAGAAGAGTTACAGCACTATCCAGTCCCTATCTGAGATTGTTAGCTATGGTTCTAGCTTCTCTAGTTTAGCCCCGAGTCTAAGAAAACACGAGTTCAGGCCACTTGTCCACACTTCTTTCATCCTGTTTCACTAGCTTCCCAGCAGTGACAGCAAATACTTTCTCTGTTGCTCATTGAAATGCTGGATTCTCATCCTATCAACCAGTTTCTATGCAGTGGGTGATGGTTCACATTGAACACTGTAGTCTTAAAAGCAGAAACAGATGCTGTTCATCTATATTTTATTGAGCTGACCTGGTATGCAAACCCAGGCAGTGACTGATAAAGCTTACAAATTCCTTTGTCCGTAGATTCATGACGTGCCCTACATTCTGCTGCCATGTAGCAGTACACATCTCAGCTGTTCAGGTTAAAGCAGCTTCTCCTTGAACCTAGAAAATGTGACAACTGTTAAAATATTTTGTATTATCTTTAAGAGTCATATGTTCCGTCTTTCCAAATGAGTTAATGCAGCTATGGTTATTTTTTTTTTTTAATACTCTATTACCTGCTTTACTGATTAGGTGTTGACATTGATTTCTTTTGAGCATGTTGAGGAGGCCTTGTCATACCTTGTTAAGCTAGAAATGCTTCTGCCACAACTCATACATGACAGCAGCCTGATTTTCTAACTTAATGGCACTGACTTTATTAGGAGTGCATTTGCCATCATTCATCTGTCCAATCAGAGCTCTATAGCACTTGGCAGAAACTGTAGCAGAGAACATTCCTCTTCTGTAGTGATATGTAGGTCAGTCATACAACACAGTATTTAGCCTCCACTGGGGCAGGTACAATGGCATGAAGCCAGCTGCTGGAGTTTGCTCTTACGGGTAATTTGAATAGAGCTTAGTGTTCCATAGCCCAGCTATCCAGAAGTCTTAGGATCTTGGGTCCAGAGTCACAAAGGTGACAAGTGTCTAGCACCATCCTTCTTTCGTTAAACATAGATATCTCAAAATGCAGTATCTGTGGTGTTGTGTCATATGAACTTGAAGGAATTACTTTCTTCAAGATTAGTCTCCCTTCCTATAAAAAAAAAAAATTGTAAAATCTCAATTTCTTCATTCATAGTTCCTTTTCTAAAGCTTCAGTTTTCAGGGTCACATGAGATTTCACCTTAGCAGTGAGTTCCCTTGCCCTCTTTTTAGAAAAATAACTTCTTAACAGCAAAGCTTGCCCAGGCTTTCCATAGATCTTGTGAGATTAGAGCTGGGTCCAGCATGGAAGATCTATTGTCCTTTCTTGCCTCTCATGCTGATGCCCCCTGCCCTCTTCACTCCCATGCACTCTGAGCCCACCCTAGTCCAGAGGGAAGAGTGATCATGTAGCTATGCAACATTCCTTAAATGTACGCCAATATAGCCAGTGTTAGCAGATGGCCTCAAATAACCTGATGTGCAAATAACAGCAGGAACAGATTTCCTCTTTATGCTCAAAATTTGACCTAGCACCCTTAACAGATGAACAAAGGCATTTTATTAGTAGATATACAGAAATTACATTAAATGTAATTGATGAAACTGAAGTAGATCCCAGGTCACAAAACTCCCTCCACATTTACAAAAAAAAAAAACCCCAGGCAATACAGTCCAACGGTTGAGACACCAGGCAGGCTGAGTATGTAAGCATCTGATAGCAGAAGGTCTGAACATTCACAGTTCTTGATGGATTCAAGCAAGAGCAGTAAGACAAGGCATCACAACGTGAAACCTCAGAAATGTTTCTGTCTCAAAAATGCAAAGGATGCTAGACTACAAAGTCTTGGACCTCTCTTGCCACAAGAGCAGAAGACCATGTTTTCCTGTAGAATTAATGTCTCCAAGACATGTTTTGTCCTGCACACTGTCAAAGCCTACCAGAGGTACAGACCAAAGTAAGTATTTGTGGATTCTCTTTCAATATTCAACATTTGTTCTTCCATCATGTGTCCAACAGTTTTATCTTCAATAAAACTGGGAGGATGAGGGTTTTTTTAGAGTTGGTGCCTATATTACATAATTTATTAGTTAGTGAATCATTTGAGTAGGAGATGGGGTGAAATTTGTTACTCAATGCCAATCTAAATCCAAGATTAAAATATCAGATGACAACACTATCAACAATCATATGGAGCTGAGAGGGAGTTCAGCAAACCTAAGGCACAGGGCAGGTAAACACTACTGCATTATAAATATTTCTGTTACTCTGATTACTTTAAAAATGCCAGTATAGATTCTTCGAACTAGACCTAGACAGCCTAGACCAGGGATGTACTTAAGTTCCAGAAAAAAGCCCAGGTTACCTGCTTTCAGCACCACTAGATCCTCAGGGCACCTGTGTGCTGTGCATCAAAGCACCCTGACAGGCTCTGCTTATGCCTACAGGGCAGAAAAAGGGTAGGAAAGAAAGAAAGGGACAGGCAGGAGTGAAGGGCAGGATAGGGCTCTGCCCTGCCAGATGAAATCTATGCCTTTAATGTGGGGCTGCCCTTGCTCTTTACTTCCTTCCTGGACTTGTGACTTACGTACTGCCAGCCATGCAGCAAGCCAGCTTGAACAGGAGGGAGGAACATGGCATTGGTATGAATGCCTGACAGACTCGAGGTAGATTCTGGTAATGTCCCGGTGATGTTTCACTTCATATGCACATGACCTAACATAAAGATCTAACATTTTTTTTACCTTTTTTTTAGGTTCTGACAATCCCTCTTCACTCAGCAAAGCATTCTGATTCCTGTGTGAATTGAAGCATCTGGTGTCCTGAAGCAGGAAGAGTTTTCAAATATTCTCCTCCCTTGCATCTAGCATGTTTTGTAATCTGGCTTTTTACAGTTCCCATACAACACACCAGCTTTCTGGACTGCCATTTAGAAACTCCCACCTCACTCTATTAGCTGCAAATTTGATCTATCTGACTCATTTAGATGCACCGGATCATCTTCCCAGAGCTAAAGTGGCTTGTAGCCAAGTGCTGCTGTAGCTAAATCAGGCAATTTGGATTTGGTCATTTGTATAAATTTACATTACTAGTTTTCCTCCATTAGGATCAACTACTGTCTTGCCACCTTCTTGGACAAACTTTCAACCCGTCGGATTAAAGATATTTCAAACTGTTTATGGGTTCTAGCTCCCTAAAGTAGCTAAAGTAGTTCTAAATCATGGCCCAAATTTGCCATGAATGTAGGGTTTTAGTACTGCTGTCTTCAGTGACATTACACTGGGATTTTCATAGGAAGTCTATGAAAACACTTTCTTTAAGTCAAGGGCTAAAGGTCTGGAAACTCACCTTCTTGTAACTATCTTCATAAATCCT
This sequence comes from Ceryle rudis, assembly GCA_033439905.1. Lineage (NCBI taxonomy): Eukaryota > Metazoa > Chordata > Aves > Coraciiformes > Cerylidae > Ceryle > Ceryle rudis. The sequence continues at coordinate 28,652 of JAAGNO010003597.1, read as the reverse complement.
ACATGATGAAAAGTCTTTCAGAAATATGAGCCCTTACAAAGAATATGAAATTTTGCCAGACAATGTTTTTCTTATTTTTGACTGACTATGACCAGTGAACAGCAAGGCAGCGGGAGAGTCTTGTGATTAACACTCAGCAGACCTTGTTCACATCCCATCTCTGTCTCTTATTTCCATACCTCTTGGCCAGTCCAAAGGAAGTAACTGGATGTGTCTGAAATGTGCTGACCCATACAACAGCCTGTTTGTTTGTGCGTTCCCGATGGCTGCTGGAGAGAAAGAAATCCAGTAGATTCCTGGTGTAATCTATGTAGGACAGTGGGCTACCTTTAAAAGGATTATAGTCCTACACAAATTATGACAGACCTGGGCAGTTCTGTATTTCTTATCTAACTGTATGCTTCCTAATTGTACACAGAATTTATAAAATAGGGATATTTATGAAATTTATAAAAATAGGGAAAATAATTATTCTTTTGTCTACTCAGGTAGTACACATTATCTCCCAGAAGACAACTGTATGCTGCATCTACTATGCAAAGCCCTGATCCCGTTTGGGACCTCTAGATGGTACTGTAATATAATAATATAATAAACTGACAGATGGATACTTCTAAAAAAAAAAAAAATGGCCAGTTTGCAGTAAAACACCACAAAAGGAATAACTGGGTTAGCCAAGTTCCAGCTTCCACAGCTGGACTGTATAGAATATATGCAATGGACAAGCACATCCAGAAGGAGTTTTTTTCATTCATCAGACTTACCTGATGGAAAGTTTAAACTACTCCTAACCTTTTCATGTCTTACAAATCCATCCTCTGTAGCCATCATTAAATACCTTCCAGGTAAAAAAGTGGCTTCTTGTTATAGAAGCCAATGCATGTTCAATGGGTGACACCAAAGTCAGTTTTCCCTCTGCATTGCAATAGTTTTTTTCTGGCAGTCCCTTTGAACAAAAGGTAACTGTCAGCAGGAGGCTATCACACCCTGCTCTGGAGTTTCTGAAGAAGGAATGTCAGAGATTCAAAATCCCTGAAAAGGGAACACCCCTGTCAAGGGGAGTCTTTGAAGTGACACTAAACATATATTTATAATTACAGATGAGGCTGTATAGTATGCACAAGGCATAAAGACATGCATCATGTCCTACGGGCATGGCAGAAGAGGTGACATGCATCATGAAGGCTTGTTAAACTGCTCACTGGGCTGCAGAAACCTGAGGCTGGTGTTTCCTATCACTTTTCATGTCACAATGCAATCCTTTTGCTTTCAGGAGTGCGCGCACTTCCCATGCACTATTGATATCCGTTAAACACAACATAATTCTTAAACCTACCTCAAGAAGGTAATGTAATCTTTTTCACATACCTGTCATGAATGCCAGAAAGGATGCAGGGTAGTATTTTAGGTACCACCCTGTGAGAAGCCTGAACTCAGGCAAACAACTCCCAGGAGGCTTGCTTGGAAAGAGTTAGAATCTTGCTGCCATTTGCCTGGGAGGCTTGGAGAGAAAAACAAAGCCAAAAACAGTCACAATGTGTACATTTCTATTTAGAGATCCAGTTGTCTCCATCCTTTTGTATGTGTGCGCATATGCATGCAAGAGTGATTATGATCTCAAAATGAAAGTAGTTTACTAAAGCAGTCACTTTCCTAGTAGGAAAACATATGTATGTGCAAATATATATATAAACATACAAGTATATACACTTGCGCACAGAGATTTTTCCATGTATTAAAGTCTGCAGCATGTACTCCCCAATTCAGGAAACTGCATGGGTGATAATTTTTGTTACACGGGATGACTGAGCGAGTGTCCCTAGAGAGTTAGAGCCCCCCTGACATCTGTTAGAGAACAGGGATTTACCTCTACTACAACTGTGGCACTAGGTACTTGGCTACACACCCAATGGTTAGGTAGCTCCCTACTTACATGCTCAAAGATGATTTGAAAATGCGTGTGAATGTGTCCAGTTGTTCAGAATACAACTTTCTTCCATCACACCAGGTAACTGCAATAACAAAACTGAGCTACAGCTTTTAGCCAAATGGAACTATGGATATGGTGAGTAAACATTCCTGTATCTTGCACTAAAATCACAGCATTTGCCTCGCTGAAATATCTGCCTGTGGCATCTACAGTGATTTTCCTTTCCCAAGAATGGAGAAGGCTTCAAATAGTGAGATTTAGCTTCAGCAAGAGACATCCATCAATATTTAAACCACACTTTCCCAGCATGCTTTATCCTGAGGGAGAGGATGGTGCCTGAAAATGATGCATTTCCTTTGTGAATCTGATTATAGGATCAATTTGTGGTTGAAGTGTCCATCTGAACTACACATCAACCATAGCTGAACAATAGATGGCAAGAATCTCTGGCATACTGCTACTTCTCATTTATGTTTCATACATTCTTCTCCACCCATAGAGTTTAATTGACACTGCTCTTTGTATTTTGCCTGCCAGTTTTGATCAAGCCCATATAAAGAAGGATGCATGTTTAAACTACCACAGCATGAGTAATTTGAATAAAATACAGGTTTGAATTAAAGCTTTGGTATATTATTTGATAGTAAACTTATTTTAAATCTTCAGGATTGCCATTATGAGGTGGTATGCCACATCCTGGATGGAAGAGTGATTGAATCTGAATACAAATTATCCTTTACATAGCAACGTTTTCCTCTCCTCCTCTGTGCATGTGGAATGAGTTTGTTTTATTTTAATGATCACTCAGGCTACAAGATCTTCTAGTCAATTCTTTGCAGTCATGTATGACCCTCTTCCAACAAAATTAAGGGCAGATCATGACCCTCTTCCTCACTTTCCTCTCCTTACACAACACCCACCCTGAGTACATTTATACTGTCTTACAAGTGGTGTTCAGAGAGGACTTCAGATCAGATAAACAGTCCATCTATATGGTTTATTCTCGGGAAAAGGCAGGGTTTATGAGCAACTCTTGTGAAAATTAAATCCTTTCTCTTGAAAGTAATAGCCTGTTCTCCTCTAAGGAATAGTTAAGTATGGCCTAATTTGCAGCATGTGTTGTCCCTGCACACACAAGGGAGATTGATTTGGTCACCTCCAGGGCCTTTTCGAAGTGTGGTATACACAGAAAAGACAAAGTTATCATTCCCCAAAGAGACCCCCCTGATACCTCTCTAGGGGACAGAAAGAATTTAAAGACACTCGTGTCCATAGAGCAACTGTGTGGATATGAAGTTAGGTCTTGGGAACAACATGGTCTTCAACATATTTGTGGGACTGCGCAGCTGATGCATAGAGCATATATAGACGCTGTAGCTACACAGCTCATTTAGACACTTAGTGGCGTGGGTAAGAATGTCATCTATGTTTTCATACACTGGCCTTTTTCACAGCACAACAAAATAAACTACCAGGAGGTGAGTCTACACTGCTCTACTCCCTTGCCACATTTGTATCATAACCTTCTGGGGAAATCTGGAGAGCTCCCTTTGCACTTTTCCCCAGAGGATATCTGCATACACTATTTACACAATTTTTTTCATCTGGGATGTTTTACTGCATCTGGGAAAGCTAGAGCACTGAAGGATCAGTCAAAATGTTTACAGAATAGACACAGTGAGTAGATTCTTCCACTTCAGGAAATAAGGGTTTCAACCGGCCTGAGGGAAGTCATCAAAGTACCACTTCAAGTCTTTGGCAGAGGCAAACTGTGACTGTCTGATGCAGTTATTTCATGAGTCTTAACTGTGTAGTATATGAGCACGTAACATATTGCAGTTCAGAACTGCTACCAACTAGGAAGAAGGTATAGAACAAGCAGGACCCAGATGCTTAGCTCTTTAGAGCAAGGGCTTGCACAAACACTCCTGGAGAGTTTTCCCAATCATTTTCTGTGATGAAAATGTCCATATCGAAATTGTACTCTTATAAGAAGTCTGACTCATACTATTAATCTGCCATTCTTTTTTTGAGAATGTTTCTTTCTTATTTTTATATCCCATGTGCTTCACAAGCCTAGTGAGGGAAAATATCTTGTGAACAAAAGAGATAGAAATATTTTGTAACATGCTTATTTATAAATCATCTCTTAAGATGTCATGGTTGCAGTTCTGTTGCACAGTAGTTTTTAAGCAACCTTATTATAGATCTGGACCAAAAGATTCAGATGAGCTACAAGTGGAAACAAAACTATAATTACTTCCCAGAAGATTTATAACAAATACTCAAAGTTTACAGAATGTAGTCAAGAGAGTGCTGCGAAGCAGACGTAGTGGGTGCAATCTACCAGAAATGAGCATTTCTTATCCTTCTCACCGATTAGTGAAGCTGGAGCCATTTTTAGTAAGTCTAGTATTCCTAGCCACTGTTTAGTGAAATATAAGCTGATTTAGAGCCATTTTTTCTACAACTTCACATACATAGAATTTCTCGCTATATGATCTTTTTTTTTAACAAAACTATTACTGAAAACTTATTGCACGCATTTTCTTTTCTAACATGCTGGTATTTTATTAACCAGTTCTGAAAAAATGTCTAATCTCATATTAAAATAAGCACAGATTACTTCTATAAAAATAAATTTTATGTTTTGATCAACTATCAAAACTGCTATCAAGGTATTTGAAATAGAAAACATATACATGAAGATTTGCTTTGTTGTCATTCCCTGTACTCCTACAACACTTGACATAGCTGATCAGAAGAAAACATCCAGTTCTCTTAACTGGTATGGCACAGAAATGATGTGACATTATGGTGATACTTTGTACCTTAATATCATTTGGTTTGATCTTTCATTGCAGTTGTTTTCTTGCTCAGACTGCTATATCCATAGCACTCTATCTCCAGATGGTGAATATTGGAAAGCCTTTATATTTTTGGCTTAGCTGTGGGCTGCTTCCATCTTCTCTCTCACCTTTTCCAGGTGTCCCACCTACCTCCCTGCATCAACATTACTGTTTTTACATCACCCAGTGTGTCTGATGGTTCATTGTTCCAACTAAAACTGACCTTGAAAAAAATAACACAAACAGTTACTTTTCTCTTGAGTATATCCTCATGACCAGTAAAACTAGCACACAAAAAAAATGAGGAAGGGGTGCAAAGCAGCATCCAGTAATTTAATGATCCCAGGATCGTCACAGAACTGACTTCTTGTAGTATATCTCTCTGAAAATGAGTGAGTACAAGTACCTCTACTTATAGCTGCTGAGAATCTGGCCCTGTATATATACATGAAATGCTTTCCCTGCATAATTCCTGTAATCACATTTCCTCATGAGGTTCCTGCTTCATTTTGGCTAATATCTAAATCTCATCTCTTTTTTTCTGAAATCCCTGCTTTTTTTTGTCGAATGTCTGTGCATCTCATTACTGGCTGTATTTCTCTAATATGAAAATGCTGCACTCCCATAAGTAAAACTAGGGGAGTGATTTATGCATTTTTCTGCATGAAAAGGCCCCTTGTGTGCTCCACATGTAAAGGCAGAACAAAGTGGATCCCTACGAACATTTGTTTTCCTTTTAGCAGTTATTGCCATAAAAAAAGGTCAGAATGAAATGAAACAACTTAATGTTTTGTCCCTTGTCCAGCTCTGGTGCCTGATCTGGTTTCAACTGAAATAATTACTGATCTCTCTCTGAATACATGGGAATGGACTCTGGCCCCTTAAGGATTACAGCTCACTCGGTGGTTCCCACAACTTTGGACCAACTGGTCACAGTCCACCAAGCCAGCCATCTGTATGCTTTACTTCTTAATACTTTCTACAGTCCCAGGTGCAGAGCACTCACAATGGCCTTGAGGACCACCCAGGTTCTCTGCACTGTAGCAGTGAAGCCACTGAAATAAGTAACTTGACAATCACACCCTATAATAAATAGGCCCCTTCAGACAGGAGTTCCAGCACAGCTGAGCTAGTCTGATGTGCTCATCTTTAGGCATTTCAAGAGTGGTCTGAGGGGAGTCACAGCCAGCTTCATTGTCTGGTTTTGTTCCTAGCTGTAAAGCAAAGCCAAAAGGCAAACAGTTTTACTAAATAACATTATACAATTTTTTAAAATTAAAATGACAATTCAGAATCCATTAGGTAAGTGCTGGCACTGAGCACTTGAACGTCTAGTCTGTGAGGAACATAGAGACTGAGAGAGAGTAATGGACTGATAAACCTTCTGCTTCAAACACTTTCTGTGGTTACACAGCAAACATCATAGGGAGCATCTCCTTGCCACACCATGGTGCTCCCAGACCAGCTGAAAAGTAGATATTTGGGATCCTGATGTCAGTCAGGCTTTCTGTTTTCTGATGTCCTCACTATTAAGATAGAATAGAACTGACAGGTGCAGAGGTGCTATTTGGAGTGGTGGTTTGACAAGGAGACAACTTGTCCAGTGCTGACTTATTTCACCCAACACTCTGTAAGATTTGAGATCAGCTGCACTCAGTCCCATCACAGTGTCTAGAGTGTGTCTAGTTAAGTCTCCGGACAGTGAACCCTAATGAATGCTTAAGAGTGTAGGAGTCAGGGCAGGTACATATTGCTGTTCTCCCTTATACACCTACTCACGCCTGGATAAGGCAATTTGAGATTTTAGTGTTACATCTAGATCATAATTTTTAATATCTTCCAGTGGACCTATCCTCGATGAGGGAATATAATCTTTTTCAGACTCCCTTTGTGGGTTTGAAGTCTATCATATCTTGCATCAATGAGTTCCAGAGTTTAGCTATGTGTTGTGTGAAAAAAATGGCTTCTTTCACTTGTTTTTATATTAGGCAATTATTATTATTGGGTGTCTCTGTGTCCCTCTGAAATAATGAAAATATATATACACTTTTCACCTTCTTTATGACTTCCACCATTTTGCAGTCCTTAACGCAAACGAAGGGTCTTTTCAATTTCTCCTTAAACAGAAGCCATTACCTACTTCTCATCAGCCTTTTTAGCCTCTCTCTGTCTTTTTCTTTTTAGATAAACTACATCCTTCTTGGTATGAAGAAATGCCAGAAATGCATGCATATCTGAGGTGTAGATTAATCATTAATTCAAACCCAGACTTAATAATGTTTTCTGGTTTGTTCTCTCTGTATTCTTTCCTTAATATGTTAGTTCCTGGTTTTGGTTTTACCCAACACAAAAATGCCTCCCACTTCTGATGAAGTTGATAATGAAAGTTCTGATCTGATTTCCATGAAGTCAGGTTGAACCCCTGTCCCAGAGCTTACCCAGAAGCCCTGTGATAATCTCCTGAGTTACAAGACCACCTATCAGGACACTATTTTTCAGCCTTTTGTTCATGTGAGGAGTAGGTCTGCATGGATTCCATGACAGATCAATGACTCTAAGCTTCTCTTGAGAAAAAGGGAATAATTTATCATTGCTAATGGTTTGCTTTCTGCATTGATCTTCTTACCTCCTCCTGACATGCAGCACTGATGATGAGAACATGCTCAGAGAAATATCCCAAATAAAATCCACTTCATTTCCAGACAAAACTCGGTATGTTGGATGTAGCAGTTTTAGGCTCTTCTGATCAGGTGGGATTATTTTTGGCTATGCTTTCCTGTTTTCAGACCAACTGAAAAACTGTCAGTAGATGTTAGCGTAATTCTTACACACAATGCTGTAGGCAAGGCAGTAAGGTCAGAATATTCACCCTGTTTTCTACAGTCAGGTGGCATTGCCCACTCCAGCAGTCTCTTGAAATCTGAAATAACTGAACTCCAAAGTCTAACACTCAGATGATCATATGAGAATTGCAAAGCTAATTTTTAAAGCAACTTTCTCTCTCTTATCACACCAAAAATAGAAAACAAATTCTTCACTCAAACACATTCTTGCATCTCAGAAAACACAAGAATTGTAAAGAACAGTCTTCCTCTCTGCAAATTTAGCCTCCAAAGTGGGTGTGTTTGAGATTTGTGGCCATGAGCCATAGGAAGGTGATACTAGGAATGGCATGCTAGCTCTGCTAAAGTCAGTGACACAATTCCCAGCAACTTCATTATGAATATGGTTTTATCCAAGGGTTTTACCAGCTAAGCAACTCTTACTGTATTTGTGTACAGTTAGTAGATGTATGAAGTCAAGTGCCATGCTTTTCAGGTAATTTCTGTTTATCATCTGCATAGACGGGTAAGAAATTTCACAATTGAGGCATAGTCTTTGATAGTTGCCTTTGGGTTAGCCATTTTTTATATGATGGCAGAAGACAAAATTAATTTGTTTCTTCTAGGTCATAACTTCATTCCTCAGAGAAGATTTCAAGGGGACTGCCTCTGTGAGCAAAATTACTCACATGCATATAACTTTACAGGATCAACACCTAAATTTCTGTGTTTCTTCTCACAGAGCAATTACTTTTCACATTTGATTTTAACAATGTTAGCTCCCAATTCAATTAACATCACCACTATTTTCTCTTGACAATTTCATGGCAGGTCTATAGGGATCCCATTAAAATGTCATTATATTGCTGCTGTGTTGTAAGACTTCAGTGGGAAAACAATTTCAGTGCAAGTCTACAGAGATCTTGTTATGAAGCTCTTAGAGTATGAAATGCAAATGGCATCAATTTTTTCAGTGCAAGCCTGTGGACTTCCAATCCCAATGTCATCATGATATGAAGTTAAAAAGAAAAAACATTCTAGCCTGCATGTATGGATACACCAGGATGAGATGAGAATTAAGGGAGAAGGGGCAAAACACTTCTAATGCATTGTTACACTGATGTGGGACAACAAATACAATTAATAGGTCATATATTATGATCACCATATGACCTAGGCAACCCTAGTACTGAGCCTTCAATATTTACAGTCCTCTAATCCCATATGCAGAGGGTTTACACAACTGAATTATAGTAATAGAGAGTATTTTTAGATCCCTACAAGGAAAGGGTCCTTCTTGCTGCATATATTTTGAGCAGAATGTAGTTTCTCACATCTGAAGTTTACTCTGCACCATGACATACATAAGTACCCCTTAAATCCGTGGTAAGTCTAATCATGTCTTTACACTTCATCTGTGTAATTCTCTAGAAATAATTAGAAGAGAAGGATCTACAAGCCCAGAGGGTGGATCCCCACTGTGTGCTAAGGATGGCTCCAGAACTGCCTTGATATCAGGTTCACCAGCCACACAGACAACAAACCCGTGAAAGGAAGCTCAGATGCAGCTCGAACATGCCCTGTGGAGCACATCTGACATCGGTCCTCCCAGCACATGTACAGAGGGGGACTTGGCTCCCTGGATGCTGCCTTCATGGATGTTGCCTGGATGGTCACTTGCCTGCCTTAAACTCCATATTTCTTAGTGTGGGAGAAAAAGCAACAGGGTCTCTGTGGCTGAGGCTGGGAGATGACTAATCATGCAGTGCTGGGTTATTACTGTCTGGGTGAGTGAAGACAGTGGGATTAGCCCCAAAGGCAAGAGCTTGGTGTAGTTAAGGATGGGCAACAGTCTCTGTTGGAACAGATAGAAAGTATAAGAATATATGGAAGATGTGACCAGTGCACTGTCTAAAATACATTTTTTTCCATGCTGTGCTGAGTATAGATTTTTTTAGGGTGCAGAGCCTACATTCCCTTATCTTTGTGCAGATACACTCACCTCCATTTGCAAAAGGTCTACACAAAGAAAAACAAAAGTAATCATTAAATGTAGTAAACTCTTAAAAGTGCTTCATGCTTACAGTCAATCTCTTTGGACTTTGTTCCAAAGTCATCTAGTAAATGATAGGCTACAGAAAAATACTTATTTTGCTGATGTGAACCAAGGAAGTAGGTGACTGTTGCCTACTCTTCTGCCACAAACAATGTAATGTGTCTGAGAGGACAGATCTATCTGATAGGACAGGTAATCTCAAGTTTCCACCACAAATTAATGTTTGCTTTTCCAGAAAATTGTCAACATTGTCAGCATCACCTTTGACCAGTCCCAAAGCCATCAAAAGCCTCCATACACAACCAGTAATGCATGACTGGAGGATAAATGGGATTTCATCTTTTTCTTTCCCAAAGACATTACAGGTTTGACCACTCATAATTCTATCCTTCCGTGAATAAAACAAAACCCTTCAGAAATACAATGGCAAGGTTTTAGAACATGTATCAGATTTATGAACTACCCCAGAGGAGTTGATCTGGCCATATCTAATGTATTGGTCTGTCTGCCTATGTGTATTTCTGATGGCATTTCACAGGAGACTCACAGCAGCAGCACATACTGCATTGAACCCAAGGAAGTCCATAATAAATAATTCTGTAGATGTCACAATGCTTTCAACACAAAAAGGCTGAGTTAAAGGAGATGTAATTGTTGTATGTTTCTTAATGACTGTTCAATTAAGTTCCCAGCTTTGTTTATCTTTGGTCTGAATCCAGGTATTCTCTGCAAATTTTAACTGTTTTATTTTTAAGAAAAGACAATTACAAAAAGAGTTTCTACCTCACTCCAGCATGACACTGGTATCATCCATCTGTAGTATTCATTTCCAGAACTATTAGAAAGGAATAACAGTATGGAGATTAGATGGTTTAATACTCCTTTTAACCTCCTGAAGTGAGAAAAGTGGTGTACTATGGTAGCACCTCAATATCCTTCTGCTGATATGGCACAATCTTGAGTAGGCTGTGGTATGTTATGCAAGCTGCAACACTTTGTCAATGCTCAGAATTCTCTGCAGCTCATCCATATGGGGAGCATTGGATAAGAGCATTTGTTGGCAGTTTTGTCCTCATGCTGTGTCTACTAAGATGCACTGGAGATAGCCAGTGACTAGCTGCAATACTGAAATACTGTTATATGCTCTTTTATGAGTTGCTTGTTAGGCAACACATTTATGATATATTTTGCTATTATAATGCTCAGTGTTATTGGTCCCCATCTGAGCGGCTACTGTAGTTGGTGGCAGGTGTTATAGGTGTGAGTTACTCCCAAGAGTAATATCTTGTAGAGGTAGTTTGTGTTATTTATACGTGGATAGACAGAGCTCAAAGGGGTCTGCATCCTGGCTGTCTTCTTTCTGCACTGCAAATAATACTAGTTTATTGAAACATTCTTAATCTTCATAATCAGAACAGAAAATTAATATGAACAGACTCGCTCGTAAGATTTCACTCTCTCCTGCCTCTGTACTCCCAGACCAGCCTCTTCTGTGATTTATTTTGCTATTTCTGGATTTGTTCCAAGACAGAAAACAGAAGAGCACCAGCACTGATCTGGATTAGCCAATTTAAAAAACTAAAACCCAAACCCCAAAATTCGGCAGGTAATCTAAATTGTATCTGACACCAGTTTAGGTTGCTAGGGGTAATTTAACCCAAATCAGTTCACCCACCTCCTCTCCCATTTAGCTATAATGTTTATTTTACATGGGAATTGATAGGGGTCATAAGTGATAGCTCTTTGCAAAACATTTATGAGTGAATCAGTATCCCAAATTTGCATAGAGGTGCCAGCTGCTGGTATTGTAAGTTCAGCTTTTGCAAACATGCCTGCAGAGCAAGGTGACTTACTGAGCCTGTGTTAATTTCAGCAAGCTCTAGCGTCTGTAACAGGAACCAGATAAAAGGCTGGTTCAGAGGTGCACTGGCACTCGATAGCTGATTGCCAGCAGCCACTTTTGCTGCTGGATGGAAGAAATAAAGCCAGAGAAGGTGACTGGAGAGGGCAGGAGGGAAGGCAGCAGGAGAAGGAGGTTGGAGCTGGGTGCAAAGGCAAGAGGTGGAACAAACCCACTGATCAATATGCTTACTGCTCCCATCAAGCAGAAGAGGGTAACATACCAGACACTTCCCCTCCCACAGGGGTTGTTATCCCTGTTGTCTAATACTAGATACCTCCTTCCTCTCTTCCCTTTTCCCTGGTGTCACAAAGCACATGATCTCAGTCTGTCGGTTGGAACAATGATACAGTCACACCCATGTCCTCTCAGACTTGGAAAAGGCTGAAGGGGGAAAGACACACTGTCAGACTGGAATGCCTGCCCCAGGGCTGTACCACACTCCTTGGTACAACCCCAGCACAGCCTGGTGCCTCCCCAGGTCAGACGACCATAACAGATTCAGTGTGGTCCTGCTGGGACTAGATGACAGGTCCTGTGCTCTCCTGTCATACTACAAGGCTCAACTTTACATCAAGTGATTTGTCAGTATTTTCCTGCTAGCATTTGGCTTTTCTCTTGGCTTTGCTCCTCACTGCTGTTAACTGTCCTGACAAATGAAAGTCATTCTGAAACTATGTGGCTTTGTAATTATTATCTTTGGTAAATGTTTTGAAAGCTGAAGAGTTGCTGTTTGCTCCCTCACAAGCTGGAAATGCCTGCCAGAAGTTCAATTTAACTGTCAACACCTCGGCTCATGAACTTAAATATTTTGCAGTCTGTCTTTATAGTTACATATATTAGCATGTTCTGCTTTCTGTAGGACAGACAACTGGTTGCTAATAAGAACGTATTCCTGTTTAGTCACGTTCCCTTATTTAAGGCTGATTCTGAACTAGTTTTCATCTCTCTGTACTAGTATTCATGTCAGAAATAAGTTTTCTGAGTTCACTGCCCTTTAGGGTCCCAGCACATTAAAAACCAAACAGATCCTGGATAACCTTGTGACTGATGTTGCTACTAGCTTTTTGAAGTTGGAATGGTAATGCCTGGGAAAACTTGTGCTAGGTCCCTCCCATTTCCATGAGCACTGTCACCCACAGATACAAACACATTTGTTAACTTCAGGGGGAGAACTTGTCCGCACTGAATTAGGCACACAGATAACTAGTTGAAGAAACAGCTTGAGAACGGGCATTTAATAGAGGTATTCATCCTGTGGCAAATTAATTGTCCTCTGTGTTTCAGGGTAGTAGATAGCAAACACTGTATTCTGTTCTGGGGAAGTCATATTAACAGGAAATTTGTACCTTGGGTGATTTTGAAAACCTCCTTGAAGTTTAGATTTTCAAACTAAGGCTCAACTCCCATTATCTTTAGATGGAATTAGATACCCGGGTGCTCCTGTGAATTGAGGTCATAGAAAGATTTCCAAACCCATTGATGCACCTAGTTGCCTTCAATTTCACATGAGAAATTGAAACTGCATCTTTAAGCTCCAGAAAAGTGAGCAAACTCTCTCTCTCCTCATTCCTTTGAATCCTCTGTCCTTATAAAGAGCAGGAATAAGAATTATTTGCAGTGGAATACATTCAAACCTCCCTGTTTTTGGCTGTGCTTTTAAAGGAATTCAGTACATATTTATCTTTAAGGTATAATGGGACCTGGGTATGAGTTTTATTGGATACCCCAGTCAGCTCTGTATTAAGCCCCTCTCCATTAAGAACCCTGTACATTCCCAAATGACCATTCTCTCACCCTGGCTGGACAGTGCTCTGCCACAGTATGCTCTCCATAGGCAGAGGAGAAACAATGATGTTAACAAGAACCAAATGGAGAGAATAAGCCCTAAAATCCTCCCACACTGAAGAGTGCTTGGTCAGGACCACAACAACTTGGGTGGGGAAAGGCAGAGTGGGCACCTCTCTCCTCCAGAGTTTGTGCATATTAAGGGGCCATAAGGAAACGGCCCTGATTTTCAGGGTTGCATTTATACTTCTCTGAAACTCACAGCATTTCTCCCACAGAAGTCTACTTGACTCTGTTCATTGTTTGCCTTCAAGTTCTGAGTGAAAGTTCAATTAAAGCATAAGTCGTTCATTGTTCAAGATGCTTCTGTGGATGACACCAGCAAATTAATTAATAAATGCCACAGAAAATAACTATGTCTGCTGACACAATCCCTGGAATCATAAGTTATTAATTAGGCCATTTGTTTCACATGTCACCACCTAATCTACTATATTACATCCCTTTACATTTTCCAATAAAAATAAAGCTGCTTTCATATTAGTTTTGGCCTTTGTCATAGGAGGAATTTTGTGTGTATGTATGCGAGGAACCGATACATTAATGAGACCTCAAGAGCAAAAAACTCTTTAACACAGAAGAGAAATAATCTCCTACACAGAACAGAGCACACTGAAGTATAAATAGGACAGATTGCATGGCCGTAAGTACAAACAGCTGGTCAAAGCAGATTCACAGAGTGGAGCTATATGGGGATAAGAGATTCATTAAGCTTTAGAAAGTGCCTAATGTGCCATAATAGCCCAAATGACAGGGTTTCCCTAATCACTGTGGATAAAATTCATGCCAGGGCTGAGAGCCTCGTTGAGTTAGCACCTTTAACTCACCTAGATTAAACTGTAGTCCTGTGAAAGCTCAGAGGACTTGGGCTTCTGATACTACCTTTGTGCAACCTCTCTGTATGAGTATAGATTTCACCCTACAGCCACTCATGTGCAGTGCTGGTGCCAAAAAGTAAAGTGAGTACTAAAGTCTTCAGCAAGGTACTTAAAAAGTGAATTGTTGGGCAATGGGGAAAATAATACCAGAGTGCAGATATACAGTTAGGACATGTTTATGAATGTGCTTGGAACTTGATTTAGCAGAAAGCAATAATACCTGAAGCTGAGTTTTAGAAGTGTCAAGCAACATTGCCACCAGGACAGTCTAAGTGAATACAGCAGCACACGGAGAAGGAAATTAAGAATATAAGCATAAAACTAGTGTTATCCACAAGGAAGCATCATGATGGAAGCAGCAAAAAATATTCTTTTATGGAGAATACTTTTCCAGAAAGTGGTATAAAGAACATTTTTGCTATGGAGAAGAATAGCAGGAAATGAGCAGAAAGACTAAGAAAATGGAAAAGTAGTTTCTGAACATCTAGTTAAAAAGGCAAAAAACAAGATGAGTTGCCTGGAAAGGCTATGAAAGGTCTATGAAAGGCTATTTAAACCTATTTTAAACACCATGATGTTAATACTGAAGGAGGAATTGGTGAAAGCTCTTGTGAACAAAAGAAGTAGTTCTGGTGACTAGATCGGGAACACTGATTTCTATCTACAGCCTATCTTGTGGCTACCTACATAGCCCTGGGCAGCCCACTTAGGTTCTAGTGCTTCACCAAGCCTCAGAAATCACTCTCCAGTCACAAGAAAAAGTCTTCAGAGACAAGAAAAGCCTGAAAGGCAGAGGACTCAGCACAAGTATGATGTGAAGTGACTGACCCAGCTAATGAAGAGGCTACCTGAGTGAGTTATGCCTTAAGGACATGCTTCATACCCTGTGTCCATGTGCAGACTCTTCAAGTGCCACCACAGCTAGATGCAATCCTGTTCACAGGCATTAGTAACCTTTACAGGGGGAGGCATGGGGAGAAGTGTCTTCAGATCTTTAAGATGATAAAATTGCTTTAAATTTGTTCACATGAAACCTTTTCATAATTTAAATAACCCTATTTGTTTCCTCAGTAATAAACCAAGTTTCTATAAGTGCAAGTTCAAAAGCTAATAGTGCCCTTCAGTATTTCACTGTGTTGAAGCTACACTGGCACAAGATGACAATTAAATGGAAATTTTCTCTACAAATATCTTTTCATGGAGTGTTCTCCCATGGTGGGTGGTGTAAATGCCCGCTTGTGGCAGTGCCATCAGTCCTCCGAGAGGCAGCCCTGCGCATCAGCCCTGCCTGCACAATGGTGCATTCCATACTAACAGAGCTGTCATATGCAGCTTGTACCCATCAGTGTCAGGCACAGGAAATAAAAAGTTACTGCAGAATCTTTTTTGTAAAACTGAAGTTGTACAGCCAGATGCCTCTATGGCTTTCTCGGTGTTGCATGGACAGGAGAGTTGTACTACAACATCAGCAAAGGAGCGATGGAATTCCCCTTGTCCAGTTCTCTGCTGCTGCCTGCTCTTTCCCAGTAGAAAATCTGTACACAGATATGTGAAGTAGTGAGATCTTAATACATGGAAGAATCTTCTCAAAAGCAAAAATCATGGCTATTTGTAGTTCATACTCATACCTGTTGGAATTTTACCCACTGTGAGTGTGCATACATGTGTTTTGGGCTGATCTTCTCTATTCAGTGAACAAAAAAATAGTGGGGATACTTTAAATTTTGAAGGTTCTTCATTAAATATATCAGGAGAAAGCCCTCAAGCCTGAAATGCAGATACACACACTCGGCCCCAGAAATGCTTAAGAAACATGGCCTGCATGACTTTCATCTGCCCAGCTATTTTCTTGGTCTCTCAGTATAACCCTTTCTGAGACATTCTGTCCTTGCACAGTTCTCTAATATACTCAACTGAAAGGCATCAAAGAAGTGCCAAATGTCAGCGTTATTCTTGTTGGTGAGCATAACTGTGAAAGATCCCTTTCTCACCTCATGCTGCCACGATGCGCCTTTGTTTTTCACACACACATGCACAACTCTGACTTCTGCTTGACTCTCCAGGGGAGACAGAGGCTGAAATGTCTTGTTCCAGATGCACGCTTTTGTACAGTGTATTTAGCAATGCTCATACACCAACAGAACCTGTATTGTCACCTTCTAGGCAGCAAGTAACCTGGGAGAGGAATGTGTCAAGTGAGTGAAAGCCTTCAGTGCTGTGGAAGGAGTTTCACCTCCACCTCTCAGAACCTGCAGGCTAGGTAAAGTGACCAGAATCAATATAATGTGTATTGAAAAAGGCATGGATTTGTCTTTGGGGGAGAATTTTTTTGTGAGCCAAGAAAGACACCATCAGTCCCTGGAGCCAATTTCTATGAGAAAGACAGATCATTTTTCCTGGTTGTCCTCCTGAGCCCTGGGGATTACCAGCACCTGTATGCCTTGTTCCTTTTACAAGTCTGTTAACATAACAGGACAGTGGACAGTCTGGAAGTACCTTGTGCCTTGGGACCCTGCAGTGACACATCCAGACCTGGCTTGTTTGTTGGTGGTAGCCTCACTGTTTTACTGGGAATAGTCTCAGGCTTGAGTGGTCTCAGGTAGGGAGGCTCTCTTGAATGCGAAGAGCTGTCCTTCTTCATCTCTTCCCTCCTTCCAACATAAAATATGAAAGAATATACAGTTCAAAACCTCTTTTGGATTTCACATTTTCACTTGTTATAGGGGCCACCTTGTGACAAAAAGTGTGGGCACATGACATTGGATGACACCAAGAAAAACAAGTGATCAGCCCGCTCTGTAAATCAGTTCCAAAATGTGATTTAACAACCTTAACTCATAATCCCAAATTTAAAATATTGCATTATGACCTTTGTGCTTCCTTCCACCTCAGTTATGTGGCAACAAGGATATTACCTTAAAAAGGTGCACTAACAAATACTCAGCTTAGGTAGTGACAGGACTTTATTCTCACCAGAATAAAACCATATCCTCAGTGCCTTGAGTTCCCCTGCCAGTGTCTATGTCAATTCAGTATTTGCCCAAAATTTCTTGAATGTTTGCATTTCTATCCAATCTCAGTAACACAGTGTGATTGAGATAGGCTCCGATGCCAGCAAATGGATTGAGTTCAGTGTTCAGTCAGTGAGGGCTTACACTGATACTGCACTTTTTCTGAAACCCACAGACCCCAGGACAGTCGTTCCACGTGAGCAAGCACACAGTACCCACACAACTGCACGTAACTGGGGTCCTCTGAAGCTTCTTCACTGCTGGTGAATTCTTTCTTAATATGTCCAGCTTCACAGATACCAAACATAGTCAAGATTTTCAGTATATGAATTCACAGGAACTGACTTGTGTCCACATAACTCACAATTATTTTTCAAAATGTTCACGGTCAAATTTAATCCAGTTTGTTAATAACTCTTTTGTCAATCCACTACAGAACTACATACTATTTGAAGCTCTTGGCAGTAAGGCACCCATGAAATAGGACGAAATGTAGCACTGCCTGAATGCTCCGGTTTCCATCTCATGTAATCATTTGCCTTCAGACTGCAGAGGAAGAGGAAGAAAAACTGTCAAGCTGTTGAATTGTTTAACAGTAGCTGCAACTGCTGTCTTGACCCACAACCTGACACAGTGTACTCACTTTCTGGCTGCTGCTGACAATGAGACCATGGCAGCTTGTCTCTTGAGTAAATAGATACATCAGTCTGGTTATGTTCATATGTATTAATGCATTTGGAGAGATTTTTAATCCATCCCAAGCTAAAACTGTGATTCAATCCAAAAGGTTAATGCCCTGCTTTTACATAGTGTAATGAATAATTTGAACTTGTATATTATCACTCATTGTTTAAACACTGTAACACCTCACAAATACACACAGGATTTTCAAAACATTTCTCCAGTCATCATTTTAATCCCACAAAGCACCAGCCAAGTCAGCTGACAGATACAGCTTTCCTCTTTTTAGATAGGTAAACTGAGGTAGAGAAAAACACGGATGTCCAACACAGCTTATTTTCAAAGATGCCAGCTCCTTACAGCTGTCATTGCTTTAGGATTCATATATACCTCTGAACTTCAGATAACATTTATTGAAATAAATAATGAAGCCAATAATGAAGTGAACAAAACATGAATAATGATGACAGTGTATGAACGTATTTTCCTGTCCTTTTTGTGATCCTTTAGACGTCATAACTTGTTTTATACATGCAAGGAAGATGAATGGAAGGCCAGGGTTTTGGGGGTTATTTTGCCAGAAGGAATGGTTTGTATTCCCTAACAAAGACACCTAATTTTTAGTGAAATCTGAAAAGAGGAAGAGAATTCCATACTACTGGTATTATATATCCCCTTGTTTATGCACACTGGCCCGTCTCCAAAGCAGAGTGTGTGGAAACCATATGACTGTTATTGAATATGTGCCTAAATCAAATTTGCAGTGTTTTTGCTTGCCAAGCACAAGCCTCCAGTGGGGTTAGATACCATATGTTAGGAAGAAAACAGGTTGCAGTTTTATTGCCTACCTTTCCAGGTGCAGGATAATCTTGCCAAACTAAGTGACATCCAGTTGTATATAAACTCCATAACCTTCTGCTTTATTCTGAGTACCAAAGCCCATCCTAATACCTCCAGAATGGCTGAGCAAAGAAGCCACCTACCTCATCAAAAGAAATTTTTGTAAGCAGAGAGGGAGATGAAGAAGGTAAGGCTTTGGATCTTTCCTCCACCTGAACTTGGGAAAAACACATTTACAGGAGAGACCGTTAGAGAAGGCATCAGGAGGCAACATGCACCCTGCACTTCAAGGCATCATTCTGTTTGCAGCAGCACTAAAAATTTCAAAATGTGGTTTTGTTCCTTGTTGGCACAAATCCAAATCTTTTAAAGCAGAGTCTGTGCTGTAGATTGAATATGTGTTTTGCTGTTCATGACTCCAGGCACAACGGAAGAGCCTGGTCCAGCTGCCAGGTTCAAAGGCAAGGGGCTCAAATATGGTTTTCCACTTTTGGACAGGAAACTAGAATGGAAGACTAGCCACCGGACAGCTGCCATTTTATTTAGAAATATGGAGTCTCCTAACATAAATGCTAAGAGTAGCCACAACAAATCAGAGCAAAGATCCATCGAGCCCAGACACATGTCTCTCTTAGAGAGAGCAAACTCACATAAACACATTCCAACAGCTTGCTGCTCAGGGGCTTCCAGATCCAAAATATTTTGTATTTAGTTGGCCTTGATGGATAGTCTTCTCTTCAGTAATTTTCCCTGTCTCTCTCTCAATTAAGGTCAGCTTTCACCATTCACAGCAACCTGCAACAGAGCATTCTTACAGTTTCGAGATGTGTTGTGTATGGAAATACTTTTCTTCTCTTTGCTTTGAATCTTCCACCTGTATTTCTCATACAATATTACTCCATACAGTTGACCATCCTTGTCATCCTTCTCTGAACCTTATCCAGTTTTGCTATACCCTTTTAGAGATGAAGGGCTCAGAAAACCACAAAATATTCATGGCAAGGATATGCCGTAGATACAGGCCATCACCTTATATGGACTGGTTTTTCTCCATGTACATCACTTCACATTTATTTACATTGAATCTCATCTACTGTATCAGGGCAGAATTACTTTACCTGTAGTACATGAAGGAGCATGACACTTGTCAGTCTATGGAGATTCACATCAAGGAGAAGAATGTCATGAGCAGGAAAACATAGCACAGCTATCATACACTGCATACACTAAAAAAAAAAAGAATGTATGGGGGACTAATAGTTCTAGCGATGATGGATTTCCAGATCAAAAATTTTGCAAAAGCATGGAAGTAGGAACAGAGATTGTACAGCAAGCCAGGCATGAGGTATAATTATATGAGAAAGTGAAGACTTGTTTTATCATCTGTTTGAAAAGAAAAGGTGCAAAAACCCATCTAAAATACTGTATGACTACTGGGATAAATTTTAATGTCCAACAAGTACTTTTAGCACTTACGTACTTAATAGAGAAGATAATTGACATCCACTTGTAAATTGGAAGGCAATGTCTGTTGTGGGGCAGACAATGGACAGAAGCCAGGGTTACCTGGGCCTCAGACACGGAACATTTGACATCAGTGCCTCACACCTTATTTATTATTTATTATTTAGATCTGTATCCGACTTCATTGCAGACACCAAGGAGTGGATATCCAAGCACCACAACTTTATTCTAATCTTTGTGAAAAAAATTGTTTGCCATTTACAATCAAAAGCTGATCAAATGCTGATTTTACTGTTGAGCTAGCATTGTCTTAATTGTGTACATCAGAAATCCTGGTCCAGGCTTTCTTCTCAGAAAGTCCTGTGTTATCCATGCTTAACCTCAGTTATCTTCTTGGAAACTCAAATGCTTGATCTGGTCTTTTGAGAATTATCTATTGGCAGTCTGTGCAAGAGTTTGAAAATTAAAAATCTTTCACAAAGGCCCGGTGTCTCCATTACAATGTTACCTGCTGAACCACTGAGGACAGAAAACTTTTCCTTGGTGGGTCCTGGTAGCCATGTGAGCCTTTATGGAGTTCTCAGAGATGTCTCATGCCCAGTCACTGCTGTTATTTCCCACCACCTTGAGCGTGTTGCCTGGGACTCTCTATTGCAGCTTATAGAAAAGAATACAGAGACACAAACCTGAAATAATTAATCCAAACAATGAGAGTAGCTAAACTGTGTGGGAAAGGGTCACAGTAATGACAGAGAACAGCACTGTCCATGTACTCTAATTAAAGGCAAATAAGAAGCCAGGCAGAGAGAGAAATTGAAAACGCAGATGTCAGGATCCAATGGAAAGCAAGAAGGCAAAATGTTCAGCCTATAAGAAGTTGTGGGAAAAGTGGAGCATTGCAAAAAGACTAATGTATTCCAGCACCATGATTATCCCATGGCAGTGAGGATCTAGCCTAGGGTTGGTCTTCTGATGCTGACAGCAGTATCTGCTGTATAACTTTACCAGCTCTGAAGGTACTCTAGATTCACACACTAGAGAAGAAACATATTGACCAAATGATTACACCCCTTCCACTGGATGCACTTACAGTCATTTCCAGTCTTCAAGTTAATTCCAGGTGGATGGGAAACCCTCTGAAATCCATTCCCAGAAACACTTCTAAATAACAGTAATAGACTGCTAGTAGATATCCTTACAAGAAGAATAAAAAAATATAAAGCAGACTCAGCAAAGCCTGGAAAAAAAAAAAAGTGATTTGCTATATTCAGTGAAACCAATTTAAGGCCAGTGTGTAAATCTGGGCAACCCATGAAACAAGAGAAGCTTTCTCACTGAACACATCCATAAATGACACTCTGGAGAACTGACCATTGCTAGGCAACAGGGCACTGCAAAGCACAGATCTGATTGCCATATGACACTCTATGTGAGTGTGCAAAGAGACAGAATTGTCATGCCTTGTGTAGTCAATGTATTTGTGTCTTTTCTGGGTGAAACTGAAAGGAGCAATAACCACATGAAGGAACCTGGTCAAAAAAAAAAAAAATACAGTTGCCTGTTTTCTGTTTATCTTGGCTCTCTGACTCATTGGTCTACCTGAACACCTGGAGGAACAAATCAGATCAGGTGGGAAGAGAATGCAGTCCTTTGATGCTAGAATACAATTCAACCTCCCATTAGCACAGAAAAGATGGGCAAGAGAACCAGAAATCTGCTTCGCTTGATGATACAGCCTGGTAGGACTACGAATGTACAGAGAAACATGGTAACTAAACAAGCAGCCTCTAAAAGGCTGAAGAGGAGTGTCTGAAGCAGCCTCACAATTAAGTACATTTGGTAGCCATCAGCTCTTTTTATAAAGCAATAGCAAAATGCAGCTGTCCAAGCTTTGTTAGGAAGGAGATCATACGAGAAATGTAGACACATGACCATGGAGAGATAAAGCTGCAGATAGATCCAAAAAATAAGGAAGTAAATGGTTGGTTGACATGAGGATATAAGCCAAGGCCTCAGACAGGAAAGTCAGAAGCAACAGGGAGAATGTGCAACAAAACAAACTGTCATGATGTGAACCAAGAAAATGAATGCAGTGACCAGATGGAAAGAAGGTCCCTACAGTCAGCAACAGGTGACTAGTTCAAGGGAGGGATACCAATCATATTAATCTGTGATGGGTTGTCAGTAAGAACATCTTGCTGGAGAACAGACTCTTGAGTGACACACTGAGTAATAGTTAACATTTGACATGGGTCTCACATGCCCATGCCATCACACTTGTATTCCATTCAATTGCAGTGCGATAATCCTTCTTCTGTTTCATGACCCTATGGGGAAAAAAAAACCCAGGTAATTGTTTTAATACATGATAGACCATACAGCTGTCCAAAGCAAGGGGCTTTGGGGTCACACTGCGGGTGTATGACTAAGATTGTCTTCCCAGAGGTTTAAGAGAAACCCAGTGAAGTGTTTGATTCTTGGCAGCAGCCTCCTTCTTTCTCTGCTTCTTCTTGTTTGACATGCAATCATCTTCTGTTATTACCCACTAAGCAGTACATGGACAATACCAACCATTTTTCCGCTGGGCACAAGCTCCCAGAATCTCTTACAGGAGCAGTGCACTCTCAATGCCCTTGTTTTGTTGCCAATACCCATTTCCACACAAAATGCACATGTACAGGGAGATTTAGCACGAAGGCAAGGGCAAATGAAAATTAGTTACCTATTTTAATAGCATGTTCCAAGCATTTGTTTCCTCTGGATTTAAAACAGATTGGGTTAAAACTCCTTTGATGCTATAAACTTTAATTTTAAATGACAGTCTTCCTTTGAGCACCACTGGAATGGAAATGACTACAGAAAATACAGTGGCATCAGATATCACTTGTAAGAAAGTAACTGGGGATGTAGTATTCCATTACACGGGATGCATTTGTACCATTTTAGCTTGCACAGATGGAAATATAGTTCAATGTTTCAACATCATTTGACTTTCACATGTTAAAATATTGATAAGTGCTGCACAGGATAATGCCCCTATGGTTTCAAGTAGTAACTGGAGCATGATGTTTATTGAAGTGAAATACAGCAAAGCCTTTAACAAGTATTTAAAATTCTGGGAATCATTCTCAACACTGTCATAGATTATTTCCTTATTTTTCTCCAGCTAATCCTTGTTGATATCTTCTAGTTTGTGACTGCTAAAATAGAATTAATCTTCTGATCACTTCAGTGCTTTTGTGTTACAAGAAACTCCATAAGGAAAAAAAAAAATTCCTATTTCAAAACTCACATGCTGCTATCATATATGAAATAGAAAACTTCATTAAAGAAAAACAATGCTACATAAAATGGGCCATAGACTCCCTGATCTAAATATTTATGGACCTTTATGCTGTAGCAAAAACATATGAAAGCCAGAAAACACATAATTATCCAGATTGCTCAATAGAGTCTAACTTGTATAATGTCAAAGCTTCAGTTCTAAAATGCACAATATTTCCTACACTGCTTACGATTGCTAAGACTGAATTAGTCCAAACAGAAGCTAGTGCAGGCCAGGAAAGATGTCACTTTAATATATTTGAAGAGAAGATGGGTCATGGAGCATTCCCTGAAAGTACACATCACAGGGGTAAGATTGGCATTCATACAGAATTCGTCTATCCAGTCTGCAGCATCAAATTTAGCACAGAGATGCTTTGGTCCCCTATGAAAACTATGCTACCTTTTATGCTTTCCATTGGCACAAGCATGGGAAAAGCGAAAAAGAAGGTAGTTCACCAGATATAGTTCAGGTGAGCAGACTGAAAAGTGTTCCAAATTCTCTGAATGTAATTTGGAGGTAAAAGAAAAGTTTTCAGGCACTTGAGCATCTATACACCAGGATATGCAGCTCTACTAGTGATGTAGGAACTTGACTCTGAAACAGGTCATTCTTTAGGATGTGATATTTAGCCATGTCAGCTTTGGAACAAGACTATCAGGTGAACACCAAATAGGCCAGATCTGCATGAGACTCTTGAGTCATTCCTAAATAGATGTTCAGCACCAGGAGTAGGATATGCAATTTATCTGTGAAGGTCCATGGTGAAGTTTCTCTTCATCTAACCTCACAGTAGTTTTAAAGGCCAAAAAGTATTGTTAGACTGTAAACGGGATATTATTTTCCTCTTCTCAAATCTAAATAAGAAAAATAAATCGTATTCTTCCCAGTGTGTTTTGTCTGATTTTGAGAATTCTTATGGCATTGTTAAAGTCTCAGTATTTCAATAGTTCTGCTCTGAATGCTATTTAAACTAAATGTAAGTTCCCTTGTTTCATAATTCCTACATATATTCTAGCACATAAATCATAATAATAAGAGTGATCAGTTTCAGTGTAAACGATTATTTTGCAGAGCAGTCAAACATCTATCTGTCTAGCCACTTTATTATCTGATAATTAGAGATGGTTAAAAATGTTCTAATTTGTCAATTTCAATACCAGTTGCTGAAAATGCTATTAATATTATTTGCAAAGAATACTGGAACATTTCACTTCTAAGTTGTTGAAGTGCTTCCCTTTGGTTCTATAATTAACAGAGTAGAAAAAATGAGATTTTTAAGTTAAAAGAAATCCATACCAGGATAAAGTGTTACAGCCTTCCTGAAATGAAAGATTTTGGTAGCTCATGTAGGTTTTCCTGTGCATTTAAAATTTCTGAATTTTGCCTTTTTGTTGTTTTGAAAGAAAAGTCTGGAATGTTAACAATTGCATAGAATAAAATCCCTCAGTTTTGAAATCTGCTTATTACATTGAACAGTAGCACATCAATTGATTTCCAGGTACCACTTACATGTTAGTATGAGAAGTACCCACAAACCATTTCAGAAAAAAAAAAAAAAAGAATTGTATTACTATTAATTAGTGATGCAGCAAGATATTCAGGCTACTCATTATGTTTCACCGTGTCGTATACTAAACATAACTCAATGATGTCAGTATTTTCCAACCTAGACAATTCTATGATAATTTAAAACAATAACATGGTACTTTCCACTGAGCTTTTCAGAATCCCTCATAATGTCTTCACTTTTAAGGGATTCTGGACTGTTCCCTTACATGAAAGTAATCTCTTATTTAAAGAAAGCTAACCAACAATCTCAGCACAAAAGACATTGCTATGATTTCTGAATTGTTCACAATGTGCAAAATGACACAAACCTTCCTCAACCACC
Organism: Ceryle rudis; assembly: GCA_033439905.1. NCBI lineage: Eukaryota > Metazoa > Chordata > Aves > Coraciiformes > Cerylidae > Ceryle > Ceryle rudis. The sequence continues at coordinate 3,154 of JAAGNO010003597.1, read as the reverse complement.
CCAACGCAAGCTGAGAATGGGCCTCAGCTGTGTTCTCTGCACGCTTGCATCTCAGTCACAGAGGACCCATATGATCATATGCTATACTGCCCAAAAATAAATTCCTCATGTGCAGAGAGGCATTTAACCAGAGATATCATTTAACATCTTCTATGGCCATCTGTTCAACCTAGGAGGCACAGGTATTTTAGGGCAGCACACAGGTTAAATGCGTGCAGCTACTATATGCTGTTACAGCACTGTATTGCAGTGCATTAGTGCATTTTGCAAGTGTAAGTGAAAGCAGCTATCAGATTAAAAAACAAGTGATCACTGACCACAGCTGTCATGTGGATGTCACACTGGCAAAGCAGAATGTGCAACAAATAGGTCCTGCTGTTTTTCAGCACTCCTGCTGAATACTTTGAAATACAATGTTCTGTTTAATGCAGTGATGTTGTTCTTATATGCTGAGACAGAATCTCTGTGGACATTCAAACTCAGACTAAGAGCAGTAAAAGAAAAGCAGGTATCAGATAACTTCCCAGGGTGGATAGCTAGTCACTTAGGAGCCAAAAGCTGTCACATATGCTTCCTACAAGTATGACTAGAACTGTATTTCTTAATCAGAAACAAGCAGCACTTAAAAATGGAGTGACATTCAGAGATCTTGGAGAGATTAATACACCCCTCTGCAAGTTCTTGAAGGCTTTATTCTGCTGATCAATACCTCAGATACCTCACACCAGACAACTCCTCTACTCAGATCTCATTGAAGCCATTTTTCAAAATAGGCAGAGCACATAGAGGAGGGTGGGAGTGGTTCACCAGGGCATGCATGTTCATGACATATTGTAAATGTCTTTGGTTTTACTTTAAAATTCTACACTTTCAAAATGCACATTATAATTCTTTGCATATCTTTAAAAAAAACACTGTATGCTATGTCAGATAGTGAAGAAGGCCAGATGGCAATCCATAGGTTGGAGATGTGTTCCTTGATTATCTGTATGATGGTAGGCATGCTGTGTCTTCTCTGAGTATCAATTTCTTTGCATGGAGACCATGCTGTTTAACTTTGGCCTTTTGGAATAATGCATGGGCAACTTTAGCTCTCAGCATTGCATGACTTGCACTGTTGGTGATCTCCCGGCAAGTGGAGTTTTAAACTTTGGGGTTTTAAACTCACTTAAGTGGATATCCCTGGTACCAAAGAGCAGGTGCCTTAGAAGCTGGGACATGGAGCTAGGGGATGGCCAGACTAGTCAGGTAGAATTATGAATAGAAAAGGTAAGGTGACTCAGACAGGCTACCCCAGAAATCTATTTTCAAAAGATAAAGCCTAAGGCGTTAAAGGAATTAAGACTTACCTAGGTTGCTGATCTAGAGGGATGTCACCCATCCAGTCAACGCCCTTAGTCAGAAATCCTTTCCTTAAGCTGGATGCCTGTCACGTGGAGGAAGAAAGGTTTTCTACAGTTAACTGATTATACACTGCCTGATTTGGAGTAAGAATCATTACTCAAGTTTCTTACATCCCAAGAGATCATAGAGGTGTCAGTATTTTTAAGAGGATAAATCAGTGCCCACTGAGTGAGGCCCTGCAAGTGGGCTCTGGAAATGAATGCTTGACCTGAGGTATCTGATGGGCTCAAGACCCAAAGTTTTTTAATACCCTCAGAGCACAGTCACTACTATATACTGTGTATCTGCAGTATGGGTGTGGTGGAGGCTTTACTGAAGGATCATAGGGACCTGGAAGACTTATCTTAAGCCCTGTTAGTTAAGTGATAGTTAAGCCCTCAATGGGTCTGGCCCATGCAATCTACAGGTGGAAATGGTGTTACTCTATATCCATTGTTCCTAACCACATACTCCTCTAAGAAGTTGTTTTATGTGTATGCTGTATGTTTCATGGGATAAAATTACTCGGTGGTGTCCTTATTTCAAATCAGCAGTCATTTGGAAACAAACAGACATTAACATGAGATGACATCTCATGGAAAATGTTTCTGCTATGAAAACAAAATACTTCCTAGAGAAAGTGTTGGCAAAATGTAGATGAAGTAATGATGCTGTTACTTATGTAGTATGGCACACCTCCTGCCACGGTTTGACAGAATTCATACGGGTACTGAAGAGGGAAAAGGGAATAGTGAAAACTTTGGCAATAGCTGTCTTTAAATATGATTATGGAAATGATACAGGATATCTAAACCCCCTTTCTTTTTCTGCAAATCAAATGGTTGTTCTTCAAAAATATATATTATTGGAATACCTTGGCATCAAAACCCTGAAATAACTGTTTTCCTTGTTTAAAATCACCTTACATCTAGAACTGGAGTCTGCAAAGATATATGCACATGCTTAGCTTCAAGTAGTGAGTATAGCTTTAGTGAAGAAAAGATGAGTGATTCCCTATGCTTAAAATGAACGGCGTGGCCACCTTCCAGTACCCCTGGAGACATTATCACAGCTTTTCCTGTTCAGCTGCATTTCCGACTGTTTGTCAAAGACCTTTTTCTTCTCGGCTGTGAAAATATAGAAAAGGTTCGGGTTTGAAGGGATCGCTCAGAGCTGTGGGACCAGTAGATGGCAGCAAGAACACGCTGAAAATGCTTTCCCTGCCCAGCCGGTCAGACTGGTAAGTGGTACAACTTTAAATGGATTCAATATTTGTCTTTCATATTTGGAGAGTGAAAAGTATATGTGACAATTAGAGGGTAATGCAATATTGCAGTGCAAATAAGAGAATGAAATGACTGTGTAACCACTGCACAGTTCCACGATTTAATTTGTTTGTACTGACCAAACTTCTCTGCAATTGGAAGTTCACCTTTGAGGGACTTGAACAGAGCAATGGAGATCTGCCAGTTACGGGAGATATTTCGGAAACTTCCCTAGGCGTCCTTTTCTGTTACGCTTTCTGTGCAGGATAGCGATGAACTAACACTGCTTTTAGGCTTAAAAAGTCGCAACAATTTCCAAATTAAAGGAATATCTCCCTTTACATTTACTGGCCATCGCGATTCTATTTCTACTCTCTGCTACGGACCCTTCTGGGGGAAGAAAAAAAAAAAAGCAAACAAATAATCAAACAAACAGTTAAAGTGTGAATACTAAACAAAACATGTACATACACAAGTAAGATTTTTTTTTTTTTTTTCCCAAAGGG
>JAAGNO010003596.1:0-19877 GCA_033439905.1 Ceryle rudis | reverse complement strand
TGTCCATCCATCTGTCCATCCATCCATCCATCCACCCGCCCACCCACCCAGGCAGCCCCTTCTTTGCTGTGTGCCCACCACATGCTCACCTGCACCTCCCCAGTAGGAGAGAAGGGGCTGTGCAGCCACCTCCAACTCCAGAAAAACCCCTCTCGGGCACCCCAGGTGACTGAGAAGTCCGGAATGTCTCATTTTGAGGGAAATTAAATAAATGCCATTAAGCTCTTGTCACTCTAGAGGCTTTTGCACACCTGCTCTAACAGAGCCATGCTCTCACATCATGCAAGGAGAAAACAGTGGTCTCCCACTTCCTGCAGCCTCTCTGATGGCCGGGTCCAGGGAGGCTCTGTCTGGTGGCTTCGTGCCTCCTGCGAGCCGCATCTCAACACTGTTTTCCACACACACTTCTCCTGGCATTATTCATAGCATAAGTCCCTTATTCATCTGGGTCCCCACCCACACCTACTCATCAGCAGACAAGCAGGGCCATCCAAGCTCAGAGGACACCTCCTTCAGAACCCCCTTCGTGTCAAGGCAGAAAAAAAAAAAACCCAGGATGGATCCCACTGTCCCCTCCACACTGCCCCAGGGCTCCCCATCCTGTCCCTTCCCAGCGGGGTTAATTCCTAACCTTCTCCCACACACAGCCTGTAGCTAAACCTGGGCAGCCAGAGAGGTGAGCTCAGAGGTGAGAACTGACATCTGAGTCCATCCTCTTCTGAAAAGGGCTTCTCAGAAAGTAGCTCCAGCCGTCAGCTCCAGGAATGTTTGCTTGCTGGTGTTTCTACAAAACCACCTACGTAAAGCAACTTAGAGAAAAACTGGGCTTGACCCCAGCAACCTAGTGTTAAATGTCATACGTGAGGCTGCAGCAGCTCTGGGCTGTGGCTGCTGCAGGTTGCAGGGGCCAGACAGATGGGAGGGTGGAGCTGAGGATGCCCTGAGGACAGGGGCAGCCCCTTGGCCAAGTGAGTACCTGGGGCAAGTATCTGGCAGGAGGGTTCCAGCAGGATCTGGGCACAGGGTCAGGGCAGCTGCAGCTCCCAGCCCTCGTTGCACCCAAGAGGAGCTGCAGAGGCTCTGGGAAAGACCTGCTGTGCGGTTCTGACTGAGGTGATTTCCAGGTTATTGAAAACGTGGCTATTCCTATTCAAAGATTAGTCAGCTATTTTAAAGGTGAGAAGGAAACTGGGCAGCATTTTCAAGTGCTGGTTTAGACCCATGAACTCACAACCTCTCCTACTCACATTGAAAACAGGGAGCTGCTCTTTTGTGTGCTGCTCTGGTTTTGGTGCAGAGCTTGGGGTGGTCACCAGCCCAGGACACAAAGCTCATCCAGGGTTATTGCCGGGTGCCCACCCTGCACTGGGCCTGGCAGGTGCTCAGCAGCACACACAACCAGAGGACAGGGTTATGAGCCAGGCAGGGCCTGCTGTGCCTGCCTGCCTGCCTCGGGCTGGGAGCACGGGTCTGCCTCCTTACCCAGTGAGCAGGGGGTCCCTCCCCCGGCCCCTCCAGGAGAGCTGGTGGCAGCAAAGGCAGCCTGGTGACAGGAACCCTGCAGCCTTGAGGATGCCAAGTGGCACATCATGGAGGCCGAGGGGAAAGCACTGTCAAGACAGGGATCCTGGGCAGCACCTGCAGTGCACAGGGACAGTGCCACACTGTCCTGGCACCAGCTCCTCCCGGGTCACCTGGCAGTGCCCGCAGCCATGTGGCAGTTTGGGTGCCAGCATGAGCACAGCAGGGTGGCTACGCTGCTCCCCATCTGAGCATTCAGCAGAACTGTCCTTCTGCCACCCAGCCTGTTTCATGTTCCCCTAAAACATCAGGCACTCCTCCCAAGCCTCTGAAGCGCCTCACCTCCAGGACCAGCCCCACAGCATCTCTTCCACAGTGCTCCCGCCTTCCTCATTTTTGGTCACATCACTTTTGATTTTCATACATTTACACAAAACACAAGCTGTGTGGGATGGGCTGTGCTTCATCTCAGGACTCCTTAATTCAGTGGTTGCCACATCTGACTAATAAGCTGGTAGAGGAGCTACAGGACATCAGATGGTCTCCTAAAGAGAGGAAAAAATAAAGCACCAAACTGAGGTGAAGGCAGGGAAGGGATCTGCTGCTGGAGCCATCCCCCCCTGCCCATCCCTCTGTCTGGCTCTCAGCACAGGAATGGCTGTTGGCAAGGGAGAGCCTCTCCCTGCTGCCAAGCGCCCAGCACCACCACCCCGTACCTGTATTCCCCATGATCCCAGCAGATCAGAACCAAAGCCCACATGTCCCTGGGTGCCCCGAGAGCCAGGCTTGCCATTGTGCCATGCCCAAAGTCCTGCCACCAGGCTCGGTGGCGCTGCTGAACCCCCCTGCAGCTGACAGCTTTGCCGGTGCTCTGGCAAGGCTGCAAGATCATGGAAGCCTGTGAGATTTACTGGGAAGAATGAGTCAGGGGACAGATTCTGCTCAGAGTCAGGGGAAAAAATCAGAAATCTCCTACTTTGGGCATAAGATGGCTTTTTGAGGAGCCACTCTGCTGTGGCTCCTCAAGGTCCTGCACCCCTGCACCTACTAAGCCAGGGACTGCTCTGAGGCTGTCCAGAGCACTCGTGGTTTCTCTTGCTCTTTTTATCTGAGTCCTTTCCACTAACTGCCCACTGGGAAATTCCTCTTGAGACAAATGGCTCTCCATCACACCAGGACCCCTGGATTTGCACAAGCCCCAGGAAAGCCCTCAAGCAAGCTCTGTTGTAATTCAGCCTGCCTGAAGGAAAAGCAGAGGACATGTGGTCCACTTACTGATAATTCAGGTCCCAGCACCAGAGGCCAGCATCACCAGACAGGCAGGACATTGCCGTGGGGCCAGAGCCCCACGGCCACATGCCCCGTGGCTGTACTGGGTCTGGCTGGCAGTTTACACTCCCCTGCACCACATCCAGCTTCAGAGCGTGCGATGACCCCCACATGCATGGGACACAAGAGCCCAGAGGTTGTCACACGGCTCCAGAAGAGAGGAGAGGCTAACTGCAGGCTGAAGCAAGAGGGTATGGGCTGATCCCAGAGCAAGGAGAAGCAGAACCCCCTCCTAGGGCTCACCAGAGCTGGCTGTGACCTGGCTGGCCCCAGCCTTCGGCAGGACAGGCCAGTGGCCCCAAAGGACACTGCTGAGCAGGTGCTGTGCTCAGTAAAACCACTGTGACAGGCCATCCTAGGTGCTAACACCCCCTGAGCTCTGCTGTTAACGTCTCCTGTAACAATGAAGCAGAAAACACATGATTTACTCCCCTTTTCCTTTTCTCCCTTCAGTTTTGTTCAGAAAACTCCCCAGAGCTCTTTCTTTAAGTCTGTTTGTAGGAAATACCCGGGCTGGGAGATTAGCTGAGGGTGAGTGGGTGGACAGAGAAGAAAAGTGGAAGTCCCTACACAGCTACTTTCCTCCCGCTGCGCTAACGCCTCCGAGACGTCATCGAGAGCCAGCCTCCTGGGGAAAAACAAGTACTCAGCAGCCAGCCAGAGCACATCTCGGCACCCTGCTCACCCGGCCCAGCGTCCACAGAGGATGCTGACCTGGCATGGCCTCCTCCACCACAGCCCTGGCACTGTGCACGGCGCTTCTCCTCGCCTGGCCGACGGACGGTAAGTCTCTCCTGCCCACACTGCACCCGTCCCCACTCGCTGTGCCAGAGCCCCACGGCTCCTGGCAGGCTGCTCTGCTCCTCTCCGCACCTAAGGTCCTGGCACCAGGCTGGGGACACCCAGCTCGGGCTCCTTTGCTGGCTGGTCAGCACTCAGGCCGGCTGTGCCCACAGCCAGGGCTCCCTGTTCCCCACTCACCTTTGGGAGCCCAAAGGCTGCGTCAGTCCTCAGGCAGCAGCCGTGTTCACCTCCGCCAGCGCGGTCCGTGGTGCCGCACAGCGCGGCGGAACGCCCTGGTCACTGGTGCGATGCTGTGCTGCCTGCCAGCCCCCGCCCCAGGCACCGGTGCTGTGCTGCCAGCCCCCCCAGGCACCGGCACCAGGGCTTCACGCTTGATGGCAGAGAACAGCAGCTGAGGAAACCATCAGAGAGAGGGGGACAGATGTTATCTAACACTGCTTTGGTGTCAGGTGACAGTACCGAAATTGAGGCAGGTGGTGTGAAAAAGGATGTTTTTTTCCAGAGAGCAGAGAAACAAAACAAGAAAGCCAAATCCAACCTGAGCTGCTAGCAAATGGCAGCAGCAGCAGCCAGGGATGCAAGTACAGCAGGCTCTGTTCTCGGGCCAGGAAAGCACTGAGAGCCTCTCGGCTGCGCTGCGCTCTCCCTAGAACAGAGAGGAGGGGAAAGAGGGCTGAGCAAGTGATGAAATTTTGAAGTGGGACAGACCTGGGCAAGTCCTCAGGCACTTTGGGTAGGTGGTTGCTGCTGAACCCGGGGGGAAGCTCCAGGGGAGGCACTGGCAAGGAGCTCTGCCCAGCCCCTGCAGGCAGCAGTGGGACAGGAGAGGACTCCAACGCAGCCTCACCTCATGCTCACCTTTGGTCCCGCAGGTGAGAAGCTGGCGAGGCCCAGGCACGTGCACTTTGCTGCAGAGATTGCACATCACCTGCTGCAGTGGGAGCCGGGACAAAACCCCCCCAGCAACGTCCGCTACGAGGTGGAGTACACAGTGTGAGTACAGCGCCAGGAGCTTGGCCCCTGCCCAGATACTGACAGCAGTGCCAACCGAGTCCCAGGCACCTGCCCGCGCTGTGCTCACCCCAGGCGCTTTTCCCTGCAGCTACGGCATGAATGTTTCCTGGATGGCCATCCCAAAGTGCACGAACATCCCAGGGCACTCCTGCGACCTCACGTACTACACCGAGGACCCTGCTCACCGCTACTATGCGCGGGTCAGGGCTGTGTCTGGAAACCACACATCCCCGTGGAAAAGGACCAACGCTTTCTCCCCACAAGAAGGTGGGTCCAGTGTCTGCCTTCTCCCCTCGGCCAGGTCAGGAGGGTTCAGGGATGGTGGAGGTCAGAGGGTGAAACAGCTTGGGAAGAGCTCTGGACAGGTGAGAGCAGGGATGTCCCTCTCTTCAGACCTTGCCAGAGAGCAGCCAGGCTGCGGGATGGGACAAACCCAGGACAGGTGGCACCAGCTGCAAAGAGCAGTCACAACTCAGCCCACTGCTGCAGAGGCTCTTGGAGCTGCAGGCAGGACAAAACCCTAACACGCTCCTCCAACTGATTTGTCTCCAGCCACCCTGCGCCTGTCAGGCCAGAGCCTCTCAGTGAAGGGCAACACCATCCACGTGCAGCTGCAGCTGCTGTTCAGAGTGGGGAACCTCACCATAAAATACGACGACATACAGAAGCACGCGAGGCAGTACCGGGTCTACATCAGGAGGACGCAGGACAATCAGACGGTGAGATGAGTTGCTGGTCCCATGCTGTCCCCATCTGTCCCATGCAGTGCTGTTGAGGTTGAAAAAAACCACAATTTTTAAAAGTACAGTCTTTTATAAAACTTAATATTGAGCTTTCTCACAGCCCCAGCACCGCAGAGAGATTTCTCTGCGCATCTCATTCAATAGGTTCCCCAGCTTTAGGTGGGGATTTGGGTCTAGCTGCTGTCAGCTGTATTGCTAAGCACCCTGGGGACTTGCCCCAGGGGACGGTGAGGAGGAGGGAGGAAGGCAGGGGGCCCAGCACTCCCACAGCACCCAGGGGCTCCCAGGTACCAGCCCACGCTCTGGTCATTGCAGCACTTAATACTGGAGAGCACCCCGGAGTTCAGCATCAGCAGCCTCTTCTGGGACACAGAGTACTGCGTCAGCGTGGAGCCCACCGTGGCCAGCCGGCGCATCCGCGCCACGCGCACCGACGAGCAGTGCATCACCATCAGCAAGAGCGACGGTGAGCAAAGGGGGGGACCCTGCGGGACGCAGATCTTCCTCAGACTCCCGGCGCAGGGCTCTGCCCCACAGCAGCTGCTCTGCACCGCGGGCTCTGCCTTTTCTCCCTCACGCAGGTGTGTCCTCTCTTGCAGGGAGTGCAGAGCTTGTCCTGAGCATCAGCACCTCCTCCTTCATCACCCTGGTGCTCTTGGGGCTCCTGGGGGTTCTGCTGGTGTGCACCTACATAAAGAAACCTGTGAGGCCGCCGTCTGTCCTGGTAAGGCAGCCGGGCACACACTCCCTTTGGGGCCGGTGCAAGGGTGCAGGGGTGTGTCACTGTCAGGAGAGGCAGACAACGCATGGGGATGAAGTGTGGCTCAGCCCCCTCTTTTCTCTCCCTCCCAGAAGTCCGTCATAAAGCAGAGCTCACTCTGGGTGGAGGAGTCCGAGTCCTCGTCCTCTGGCAGCCCGGATGCCGATCCTGTCCAGCAGCTGTTCCTGTGCCAGAAGGAGCCCCAGCAGGAAAGCGGCCCCGTCAGCAGCACCAGCACAGCCCAGTTGCCCCTGGAGAAGAGCTGGAGGCTCCCAGCATGGCCCAAGGACTGGGTGTCCCTGCTGGGGCCAGAGGCCACAGCGCGAGGAGACAGCAGCTGCACCAGCACTGACAGCGGCATCTGCCTGCACACTTCCTTCTCTGAACTGAGCTGCTCCTCAGGCCCCGAGCCCCAGGGCTACAAGCGGCAGCTGCCCATCGGTGATGACAGCGGCGTGGGCTTGGAGAGAACCTGCCCTCACCCCACGGGTGCTGGGAATGCTGGCCCCACAGAGGCCAGGCAGCCCCACGGAGGGGAGCTCAGCCACATGCCCACTGCTGACCAGGACGGCCAGCAAGACATGGAGTTCCGCGGCTACCTGCAGCAGTCCAAGGGCATGGTGCAGCCAAGGCAGGACCCAGCTGGGATGGTGCCCTTTGCAGGCTGTGCAGGATCCCCCCAAGGCCCGGGCAGTGCCAGCATTGTGCTGGATGTAGAGTGCTCCGAGCTGGCTGTGGTCAAGGGGTATTTGAAGCAGTCCTCTCCTGAGCATCCCTGCAGCCACACACAGGACCTTGCTCCATGGGGAGCCTCTTGGGAGCCCACTGCCTGGGACTTTGCCAGCCAGGTGGGGCCCCAAGCTCCCAATCTGCTGAGCTACGGGGCTCCAGGTGCTCCCTTGGCATCCAAACCCAGCCCTGAGCTCCTGAAACTTCCCTTTGACATGGGCATCTTCAACACTGACCTCCTGGGGACACTGCCCCTCATCTCGAACCTCAGCACCAGCAAGCTCCTCACGCTGTAAGCCAACCCCCTGAGCCTGCTCAGCAGGGACAGCAAGGACAGCCACCTGTGAGTCACCCCCACGCTGGGGACGGGGTGCCCACCAGCCCTGCACACTGACCAAACTACCTCTTCTCACCGTTGCCCATGGGGAGCAGCTACTCCAATAAGCTACTGCTGACCCTTGAATGTCAATGCACCAGCCTGAGCGGAGCCCTGGCCGAGACGCACTGGAGGAGCACCAGCTTAGCTAACTCTGCGGCTGCTTTGGCCCCGTACTGCTGTGCCCAGCCCCAGCACACCCTGTACCTCTCCTCCAGCCAGTCCCAGCAGCCCAGCGCAGGGCACACAGCCCTGGGGCTCAGGGTGGGGAGGCCAGCCCTGTGCTCCCTGCCACTTCCCCCTTTCAAAGGCAAGCGCTGGGCTCCTCCAGCTGACGTCCGCACTGACGGTGCTGTCCAAACTTTCCACAACACAGATACCGAAAGCAAGGAGCAGCCTGACGTCAATAGCCCTGCTACCGGGAGCATGGAGCTCCCACACTGGCCAACCTTGCTTGGAGCGAGCGAGGGATTTTCCTGACCCTAGAGAGACCTTTCAGCATTCAGCCTCCACACCGGAGAGCCGGGGTGCTGGTTAACCCTGTCGGGGTGCAGGATGTGTACAACAGCTGCCCGATGAGCCCAGCATGAGTCAGGGGTCACACACTATGATCCGTGTTCTGCCACTATTGTGTACAGATGTTATTTATTCTATTTAATTTGTAAATACAGAAAGGATGTGGTGTTATTTATTTGGTCCACTCATCTGTATATCCTCTTCTCGGGTCATCCTGACATGGCCAAGTTTCCATTTTCAGCTATGGACTTTCCCCTGCAGCAAAGGGCAACACACCTTTCCTCACACAGGGAGGAGCTTTTCCCCATCACAACTGGAAAAAGGGGAGAACAAAGCCAGGCCCTGAGAGCTTTGCACTCACCTGAGGACCAGGGCAGCTGTCCCAGCTGCAGGAGCATGCAATGGACCTGGGCAGCTCCTGGTGATGTCACAGGGGGTGCAGCATCCCGGGGACCATGCACCACAGAAAGACAGAAGGACCCCCAGGGCCAAGCAGAACCAGTCCAAACTGGGGGGCAGGGGAACAGTTTCTGTCAGAATGGAAACAAGTGTGAGATGGGAACAACTTACCGTGGGCTACATTTGACTATTGCCAGGCCACGGGAGAGCTTTTCCAGAAGTCACCGAATTTCCAAGAATCTTCACGTCAGGATAGGCCCATCAGAGTGTTAGTGGAAACCCAGCTTGGGGGAGTACTGGTTTTTTTTTTTAGCTGAAAACGTGAATCACTGCAGCCAGGAGAAGGGGTGTACAGCGACATTTCCTGCTGTCACTGCTGACGTCGTGCTCCTCGCAGTTAAGAAACGTGTCGCACCAGGGCCTGGCTGTGCCGGCTGGGAGCAGCCTCTGCCCTTCCATTTCCACCACCTCTTCTGCCTCTGGGTATTTCAGGGGTTGGGGCTTTTTCCCTTTCTTTTTTCAACTTCCTCTGAAAAATCAGTCATCAAAATTAAGCATTTTTTTTCCCTTTCCTTTCTTTTAAACGCTCCTGACGTCAAGCTCCATGGCTAGGAACCACACAGCGCCGGGTGCTGCCGGTTCCCTCTCGCCACTGAAGGCTCCAGCTGGCAGCATCCAGGGCAGCATCCGGGGCTGAGAGGTGGCCTCTCCCTGCCCCCCCAGGAAGCAGCCAGGGCTCCTCTTTCAGCTAAACGCAGCTGACTGCCAGAAAGCCACAGACCACAGGCTACAGCTGCGAGAGCCCCCCCAGGGGCTTTCTGTGCCGATCGCTCTCACTGTCTGTGCGGAGGACGAATTTCCACGTGGTCCAGACCCTTGACCAGGGAGGGAAGTGTGAAGCAGTCTCATTTCCTTACGGCATTTTCCCCTGTTGCACAACAGCAGCCATGCAGTTCTGCGGCCCTCCCTCTTTAGCCAGTTCCCCACACTCGCTCAGGTTCACCGAGAGCCTGGCCCAAGGTGTCCCAGATGTGCAGCAGCTGGTGCCGAGGGCTGGGGTGTCTGAGCTGTGACAAGGGTGGCTTGTGTCTCCAGGATGCATGCTGAGGAAGCCAGAGATAAGGCAGTTCCCTCTTCCTCCACCTCAAGCAAGGAGAGGCTGCACCAGTGCACCAGTATGGGGATGGCAGCTGGCCCCAGTGCTGTGCCCATGGCCAGGGAGGGCCAGCAACAGAAACGCAGCTGCAGGGAGCAGATAGAGGAGCTCTTCTGAAACCAGAAACTGCACAGTTATGATTTCAGTAGAAATCCAGCATATTCAGGGGTTGGTTTTTTTTAAGCAGAAAGAGCAGAGGAGTTCCCCCCGCAGGTTTTGGTTGCTCTTTCTGTTGCTGGGGGTGGTGAGTGTGAGGAGCATGGGGAAGCGGTGCAGGGAGCACACGAGCTCCAGCCCAGAGCTGTCTTCAACCTCTGGCAACACACCCGGTCCCAGGCAGGGGGAAGGAAATTCAAACCAAAGCCTGCATGGGGGAAACAAAACCAGAACCAGGGAAAACCCCCAGTGCCCACAGGCATGGGGAGGACTTTTGCAGAAAAGCTTTAGGACTATCCCAAGGAGAGCCGCACCGAGCATGGGCTACGAGGCAGCAGCGCCACGACACAGCACCCTCGTCCAGCGCTGGGCTCCCTGCAAAGGCACCCACTGCTGCAGTCACCCTGAGCTGGGCTAGGGGACACCCATGGCCAGGGACCCGCTTGCGCGTCACCAGGTAGGAAAGTGTCCTACCTGCATGCCAGCCCGGCTCCCGCCTCATGGCCCTTGGTTGTGGAAGGACACATAGCCGCTCTCCACCCCGCTCAGCGAGCCGCTGATGCTGAACGGCGGCACCAGCTCCACTGCCACTGAACCCAGCCCGCTGCAGGAAGGTGGAGATGTCAGCGAGCTGCCTGCCCTGCTCTGGTCCCTGCCAGCGCGGGGGGGTTGGGACCAGCAAGGATTCACAACACTGCGTGAGAGGAGCACCCAGCCCACCACACAGCCTCACTCACCGGGTGTGGTAGAGGTTGAAGACGAAGTCGGGCCCTGGGGAGGAGAGAACGAGACATCTCAGAGCCATCTGGAGCCATGAACTTGCCTTTGCATGGTGTGGGGCTGGGCAGGACAGCCGTCCACACTGCAACATCACTGTGCACGCCCTCCTCAGCCTCGGCATGCCCCCAGCTTGCCCCAGAGCCACCCTGCACACAGGTGTCCCCAGGCCCGGGGGAGCCCGCGGGTGTCAGACATGCTCCCCACGGCCAGGGCCGTGCAGGCCATTTCTGTGAAGCCCCCCTGCTCTGCCCATACTCACGACGCCAGCACCGTCCCCTCTGGTACCACCGGACAAAGATGTAGACCAAAAGCACCAGGATCAGCAAACCCAGCCCCGCACCCAAGACAATGCCGAGCATGTTGACAGGCTCTTGTCCTGTGAAGGAGAAGGGGTTCTGCAGACAAACACCTCCAGAAGGATGGGGGTTCTGACCACCCCGGGGGGGGGAACAGGGCAGCCCCATGCTGGATGCTTGTGACGTTGGTGGCACAGCCACCAACTCTACCATCCCTAGGTGAGCTGGTGGGTGGAATGGTGACCAGGACGGGAGCCCAGAGGGGAGTGTGGGTGACCTGCTGCCCGCAGCCTAAACACGAAGGGAACAGCTGTAAACAGGAGCCCATATGCAGGATCCCCTGCTATGCCCAGGCAGCATTCAGCTGTGCCCGGTGCCCATCGCACTGCACTGGGAGCAGGGAGCTTGCCACTCTGACCATGGCTGTATCCCCACTCCTGGTCCCACACACTCTCTTCTGTGGTGAGGCACCTCTCTCCCTGCCCAGGGAGCTGTGGGTGATCAGCAGGGTTTAGCCATGCAATTTAGCTGTAGCTTCAGCAGGAAAAGCAGAGGCAGAGCAGGGAGGTAGGAGGCCTGGGGCTGCGAAGACTCGTGTCTGCCATCTCCCACAGTCAGGCTCTCCTGCATCTTGCCAGTCATGCCCTGGCAGCACCTGGCTGAGCAGAGAAGAGCCCAGAGGGCAGCAAGGTGCCCCGGCCAAGCCACTGGCTGTCCCAGCGCTCTTGCAGCCGCCTAGTGACACAGCCAGTTCCATCCTGCACACCACACAGACCTATTTCTGGACAGGCAGTTCCCTCTAGAGGATGTGATCGTCAGGGCGAGCAGCTGGGACAGGGTGACGATGGGGCCGGGCAGGATCTCTGCACCCCCTCCATCCCTACTCACCCCACAGGGTCTGGAGAAGCCCAGCACCAGCCAACGCTCCCAGCGTCGTTGGGCGGACACCCCAGTGCCCAGGCACAGCCCCTCCTCTGCCCACAGTGGGCTGCGTGCTGCGCAGAGCAAATGGCACATGATGTACAGCACAGGGCTGCGAACCAGCCCACCCGCTCCGGCTGCTGCCAGCTCCTGCTTTCCCAGCCCCCTGCACAAGCACTGTCCCAGACCCTTCTCCACTGCCACAGCAGGCTCCAGCGTGAGCCCACCTCACAGGCAGCACAGCCTCTTACCTGCACCCCAGCATCCCCACAACCCCCCAGAGCCTCGCTGACCAGTAAACTGCCCAGTCAGTCCCAGTGGGGCTCATTAGCAAAACACAGGCGGGGTGGTGGTGGGCACAGCCCTGAAGCACTCCCTGCCCACGCAGAGGGGTCTGGGGGGAGCGCCCGGCACAGACTGGGTGCTGTGCCCCACATCAGCAGGAGTGAGCAGCCAGCAGAAAAGGATGACCTAACAGCAGCTAAATTTAGACATGCCGGTGAGGTGAGAACACTTCCCCTGTGGTCACAGTGTTTACATAGTGAGCAAGGTCCCCGGTCATCCCACAGCACCTGCTCTACCTGATGGGGACCGGCAAACGCCCGGGGAGCCGCCGAGCATCGCGCTGCCAGCTGCGGGCCGTGCGGCAGGACCAGCCCGCCCTTCCCTTCTGCCGGCCCTCGCAGCAGGGCTCAGGGGGCCAGATAACCAGGCAGCCGACAGACCTGGCTTCTGCTGGGCCAAGGGGGAGCTGGGAGCCCCAGGACCCAGCAGGGGTCGGTGTGGGCGAGGTCAGGGAGTCTGCCGCAGGAGTGACTCAGGCAGCAGGAGCTGCAGGACAGGAGGAGTGTGGTGCAATAGACTCCCTGAATCAGCTGGCTGCCGAAACTGCCCTCTCCCCACGCCTGCTGCTGGTGGGAGGACAATGGCTTTGTGCCCAGACCCTGCCCCGTGCCCTGCGTGGGAGGCACTCCCTGCCCGACACCCTCAGCAGACCTCCTCCTGTGCCAGCGAGATCCCACCAAGTGGCACCGCTCAAGGCAGAGCCACCAGCGGCCAAACCCCAGTTCGACAGGCAGCAGAGGGGAGGAGCCCTGCCCGTGCCATAAAACATCCCCACCTCTCCTCCCTAAGGGGAGAGAAAGCCACCTACTCACCTGCCTGGGGGTCCATCACCCCGCGCTGTGCCACTGGAGCTGCTCTCGGCCAGTGGGGATCTGCAGCAGCAGAGCCCAGGGTGTGCTGGAGCCTGGCACGTCCTGCCGGTCCCCTCCTCTCCTGGGGACAGCTGCCTCACCACCCGTGTCGCAGCAAGGCTGGGCACCGCTCCTCACCCGCTGGTTCGACTGGTTCCAGGGGAGAAAGCAGGGCAGCTCAGACAGATGCCACTCATACAATGGACAGCACATCACCTGCACCCCAGCCCAGCCTCCCCACTTGCACAGGGTGGGTGCGATGCCTGTCCCTGGGGGCACAGTCCCACCCAGAGCCCAGGCTTGAGCCTTCAGGGCTGTCCACCAAGGTTATGGCCACGTGCAGGGAAAGGGCACCCACAGGGAGGGCAGGAGCCCAGGGTGACAGGGCATTGCCCACCCAGTGCCCCCAGTCACAGACACCTCCTGTGTGAGGCACTTAGACCTGTATGTGGTCATCTTCTCAAAGCCCCGATCCTCAGGGTTCAGTGGGAATCACCACTTGCTTGCAGAAGGAGGGGAAACCATCTCCCGTGGCTGCAAGTAGAAGGTAAGAAATAGGGATAACCATTAACGGCTTAGAAACTGAGCAGTTAGGGGCAGAAATCCACACACACACACACCACACCCCCCCCCCCAACTCTGGGCACTTAGCCAGGCACAGCCCCCACTATACCGTGCCCCACTGCAAATGGCACAGGGTGGCCAGGGCAGCAGACAAGCTCCTGAGGAGCCCTCCTTGGGAGCACCCGAGCCCCAAAAGCCAGGGGTGATGCTGGGGAGCTGTGGGGATGGGCTGGGATGCAGAGGGGATGATGCACACTGGCGATCCTGAAGCCCTGGCAGCACACAGATTGTACAGAAAGACTGGGACTGCTCCTCACCAAGCAGCAGAAAGGGACAAGATGCACGTCCATGGGCTCTGGAAGGCTGTACAGAGCCACAAGCCAGTCCTGCCTGGCCTCTGCCTCACCCTAGATGCAGACGGGGTGCCCAGAAGCCTGCATCACACCAAGACGCTGTGCTCGAGAGGCCAAGAAAGGGTGACGGGCTGGAAACCCAGCCGCACTCCAGGAAGCAAAGCCCCGAAGGCACACAGAGCTGTGACATAACATCCACAAACCTCAGCTGCTTCCTCAAAGCCTTCCTTTAGCCTCAAAGGAGGAAGAGCCGCTCCTCTCCGTGCCACCTCCCACCCTTCAGATGCTCCCAGGCTGCTCTCCCTTCCACAGCAGCCAGGACAGGCGTGCCCAGACTCGACAGGGGAGCTCGCTCCACCAGCTGCATCCCACGCTGCGTCGGGTGCCTGCACAGCCGCTCGCCTCTGCTGCCCCAGCCAGGACCCACTGTGGCACACCAAGCTTCCTGACCAGCTTCCCGCTGCTGGGCGCAGACCCTTGAACCAGTTTGCAAGCTGAAAGCTCCCACAGCAGCACTGGGCACCCTCCTGCACAAAGTGTGTGGCTGGACCTGCCAGCTGCCACTTCCCACCCTCCCTCCCAAGGTCTCTGGGCATTGCATCAACCATGTGCCAAGAAGCCAAACCACAGCCTGCCAAGGACCTCGCATCTCGTGGAGGGGCTGGATCCTCATGAGTGAGTGCGGGAGGGTGTCGCTTACCCACAGGGCCACACACAGATGCCAACATCCCTGCTCAGGCTACCAGGATATGCTGCCCATACTGCCCAGGAGTGGCGCAGCCCCCGGCCAAGGAGCCGCAGTCCTCGGGTGCTCCGCAGCGTCCCTGCCAGCACAGCACACACCCCTGACAGCAGCAGCTCCCCCAAACCATTGGGAAAGCTTTGATTACAGGAGGAGGGGGTAATTAACTGCTCAGCAAACCCCGCACACCCACCACTTCCAGCATGAGTCTGTCTGAGGCCAGGCTTTCCAGCCAGCCGGGCCACTGCAGACTCCCTGACCCCAGCCCGCTCCCTTGCACTGGCCTTCGCCCGGACGGGGCAAGCGGTTCCTGCACCCCAAACCTAACTGCCCCTCCTGCCCGGCAGCGGGCTACAGCAAACCGCTCCTCGTCCCAGAGCGATTATTCACGGACGCGTAACCCAGCTTCGCATCAGAGCCACACACAGCTCCGCGAGCAGCCTCAGCGCCTGCCTACAGGTGCAGCACTTTCCCAAAACAGGGTGTGGGAGCTGCAAGAGCCCCTCTCTCCACCCACCCTGCCAGCCTTATCTTGTGCAACACCAATGAGCTCACCCAAAGCAGGGCAACTGCTCTGCAAAGGGACGGGGCTCTGCATGAGAGGGGCACGGCCATCCCTAAGCAAACACCATGGTCCCCTCCTGAAGACCCCCACCTCAGCCCTGGTCTGCAGAACTCCATGAACAGCCCTGGAGCATCCCAGGGGTGTAGGAACTGGCCATCAGCATTGCCACAGCGGGCACAAAAGCCAGGGAGAAAGAGGGACATTTGTTTCAGAGGGCAGGTAAGGGAGTCTGGAGGGGCCACACTCAAACCGCTGCCCTGCCCAGCTTGCCAGGGCACCCACAGTTAGAGTGGCTGGGCAGGGGACAGGCACCCAGAGCCTGCCCAGGACACCAGCTGCTCCTGCACAGCCAGACACCTGCCCACACGCCCTGCCTGCAGAGCAACCCCAGAGGTCACCCTGCCAGCCACAAGCTGGGGCTATGCAGGGACACACAACCCGAGCGACCCAAGAGACAGGAGCACGTAATGGCCCAGTAACCCCAGGTGTAAGCTCTTCTCTTTTCCTCCTCCACCTACTAAAACCTCTTTTTGAAAACAACCCAGTGCAACACGGAAGAGACGGACAAAGAGCAGGACAGCAGTGGTTCCTCTCCTCATCAGGAGAGGAGCAGGAAAAATCTTGCTCTGTCAGTCAGTTGGCTCCTGATAAGCTTTTTTGTGACAGCAGCTCTGCAGGTGAGTCACCCACCAGTGGCAGATCTCAGGAGATTACCGCAGGTGATTGTGCTGCTGATAGACCGGTGTTCTATTACACTACAAATCATAATTCCTGTTTCACAACTCCTCTTGTGGGTTTTAAGGTGTGCTTGGGCGGTCCTGCCCCAGTGCTAGTACAGTGCGGGCAGAACAGCACAGGGCTGGCAGGACCATCACCAGACTGGGCTCCCTGGGTATTGGGGCACCCACAGCCACCCAGTGTCCCGGACCAAAGGATATTTGCTGGGCTTCTGCAGGCAGAAGAACACGTCAGCACTGGATTAACATGGTAAGTTACCAGCAGCTTTTCCCACCACTCTACCAGCTTCCAGACAGCACCCCACACACCCCAGGTTCGCCAGCAGCCCAGGCTCGGAAGAGCTGCTGCTCCCTGGCCCCACCTCCCCACAGCACCCGACAATTGTACCTCTCTCTTTCCACAGCCCATCGTGGCTGCTGGTTACGGTGCTTCGCTATCCCCATGAGCTCTCGCTCCCCCATCTCTCTGTGCCTTGCCTTGGCCCTCTCCCAGCCCAGGAGTCAGACAAGGCAGCGTCTCTCGCAAGCCTGCTCACCAAGGGGAATGTGCCCTTCTGGAGCATCTTACCCAGAGAGAAGGGGTTGGTGCTTAGACAATGCCTGGACAAAAGGCCAGCACCCCTGCCCACCAGCGCAGCTCCCACCGTGGGACTGTCTGCCCACTGTCAGCACAGGGGACACACTCAGCTCCCTGCAGTGCCTTTTGCAAGCAAAGCCATGGCCACCAAACCCCAGCATGGCATGGAGTCCCTCACTGGGAGGAAAAGCCTTTCATAACTGCGGGCAGCTGCATGTAGCCCAGCTTACTGGGCACTGTAAACGCCCCACCCCCCCAGCAATACCCTGGGACACCATCCCCTCTGGTGTGGGAACTCGCCCTCCTGCAGAAGCAGCAGCTACACACCCCACAGGTTAAACCCCACAGCCAAGGAGCGAGCCCGAGATCCGGGCACCCTGTGCCATTTGAAGCTGGGGCTTGCCTGGGAACATCCCACGTCCCCTCGGCCGGGAGCAGCTGGCGCAGCTGCTCAGTGCCCCACAGCAGCCTTCAGCTGCACGCTGCGGAGGGCAAGTGGCGAGTCCCGCTGCAGCCCGGCTGCCCGGGCCTGCCCAGATGGTGCGGTCACAGGAGCTCCTCGGGCCTCTGGCCCATGGGCTGGTGTTTGCATGGATGGAGTGTGGACTGGCCGTAGCAACCTTAACATGCTCCCAGAGACTACGGCAAGGGAGCACAATTAGTTACGGTAGCCTTCAGTTCACCAGGAAATGATGAGCCTGCACTTCACGCAGCAGTTCATGCCTTGCTTGAGTTTAACCAGTGCAGCTCCTGCTTGTCGTGTGGTTTTGCGAGCAAGCAGGAGGCAAGAAGGGGCAGCCCCCTTGGGCAGCTCCAAGCTGTCAGTCTTCTTGAAACAGAGGAGGTTCAAGGACTGAGGAAGACGCAAAAAACATAATCAACAATGGGCAATACTTTCTGTGTGGGAAGGCGGCCAGCACCACGCCACCACCCTCCCACCCATGTCCACACCAGACCTGCACAGGGCTGTAAGAAAGGAGCCCAGTGACATGACAGGCACCAGTATGGGCAGCTCGTGGACAAGTGGGGACAGCCACAGTGCCCCTCAGCCATGCCACGGAGCCAGGGCCCTGGGACCGTTCCTGTAGGGAACCGTTAGGATCCCATTATCCGAGTCATGCCCAGTCCAGGCCCACAGTGACACAAGAGGTCAGCATGAGGAAGGACCAGCCCCACGTGCCCTCGGCTGGCTGCGCTGGAGAACGGAGGTGGTGGCTGGGAGCAAGCGGAGCCGGCATTACAAAACTGCCAGGGCTCCCGCACGCAGCGGGTGCTGCAGATAAGCAGCTTGGGAAGGGCAGCCGAGCTGGGCGGTCCAGGAGACACACTCCCCTTCCCACCCTGCCCTCCGGCTCTCAGCACGGCCCTGACTCTGTCACCAGGAGCTGATCTGTGCCACTGCTGCTGCCCAGGCAACGCATGCTGCTCCCAGAGCTCTGTGGCTAAAAGAAACCCCAAACTCTCCTGGTCGGCGTGCCTGGCTCTGGGCCTTTATTGCAGTGGTTTTAGTCTAACTTGCCTCCAACTGTGCTGGGTACAGGCCCTACAAAAAAGCTCATCTTACCTGTTGTGGTAGATTCCAAAAGCAACAGCAAAGGAAAGCGCTGGCTCGGAGCTGGAAGGGCAGCGAAGGGAAGAGCAAATGCGCAGCTTTCCAGCACCTCGGCAGGGCAGGAGCACACTGTCGGACTGCCAGCAAGCAGCGCCCAAGAGCGGGGCATAGGCACGGCTGCAACACAGGGCAACAGAAACGTTCAGTCTCCACCTGAACCCCTCCATGGGGGCTCTGAGCTTTGTCCAGCACCAAACCTCCCACCCAGAACAAAAGCAGCTCCTTCAGCAACAGCTGATGCAGCTCCCAGGACCTTCCCTAGTGCAGCTGGGCATCTCTCACACGGAAGCTACTACCGGAAAATAATTTTGAGGAGCTCAAGTGGGATCAATGCCTTATCACCTGCTCCAGTGCCTACTGCTACCAGGGCCGTGTTTACTGCGTGTCCTAGCAGCAGCACAGCCTCCCTTCTCCTGCCCCAAGAGCCCTCGCTCCCTTGGGCTGGGCTGGTTTCTCCAGCAGCTCTGGCAGCCTGCCACAGAGGTCTCAGGCTGTGCTACCTAGTTTCTGACCTTGCACTGGGCAAGGCAAAGATTATAACCTCTGTCGTGACACATTTGGGTGACACAGCCCTGCAGGCACACGTATTTTGACTCAGAAAGTGCCTCTTTCACAACACCCGTGACTTCTTTAGCCTCTAGTGTATTAAAGGCAGGAGCTCTAGAACATGAGCAGCCACTTCATGGAACTGCACAGGTGATGTCCACAAGAACACAGTGACCCTGGGTGACAGGGGAGCCAAGTCTTGGCGCACCAGGACATGTCACCCTCCTGCTGCCGCCTCCATCCCCAGTGGCATAAAAAACACCTAAACTACAGGTTGGGGCAGTTTCCCTGCTGATCATGCCAGTGGGCCTCAAGCAAGTCAGAAAGACAGCAGCTTCTGTGCCTGCCCAGATTTAACCCCCACCCCCCCCCCTTTCCCTGTGCTGCCCTCCCCAGAGGGGCTGATCCCATTAGCTGTGCATTCAGTGGGGGAATCGCCAGCTACCCACGCTGCCACAGACCCTTCCTACCTGCCGACTGCTTTCTGGATGAAGTTTCAGCTCAGTAACTGCTTTTCCTCTCTGGTTTGCAGGATTTGGCCTCCGAGCGGCTGAATGGCAGAGGTAATGCCCAGGGGAGCCGTGGGTGCAGGTGCTGCCAGGCCGTGCCGGGTGACGCAGGGCCACGCTCCTCTGTGTTGCAGGTCCCAGCACAAGACGCAAAACCTCCGCGAGGCTCGAGTCCTTCAAGCGGATCGGCATCCCCATCCTGGCAGCCGTGCTCAGCCTCGCCTGCCTGGTTACAGTCGGGTTACTGGGTACAGCTCCTGCTCTCCTCTCCCCCTCCTCCTGCCGCTGCTGGGCACAGCCAGGACTCGGCACACACGGCTTTGTCGCCCCAAAGGCGGGGCCTGATCCTGCCCAGCGCTAAGCCCCCCCCTTTCCCTCTAGTCAAGGTTTACCTGGACTACCACTACTTCTTCTGCAAGCAGCCCCTGAAGCTGGTGCGGCTGCAGCAGGTTTGCGACGGGCAGGTGGACTGTCTGCAGGGCGAGGATGAGGCCAACTGCCCCCAGTGGGTCCCTGAGGGGCCACCGGCTGGGGGTGAGCCCAGGACCCCCTGCTAGAGCTCCGGAGGGGCTGGGCTGCTGCAGCAAAGCCTCTGCCGGTGACAACGCTGACTTTGTATCTGTCTCCAGCCCGAGTTTCCAAAGACAGATCCATCCTGCAGGTGCTGAACAGAAACACCGGAGCCTGGTCCTGCGTCTGCCACGACCACTTCAGCCTGGCGCTGGCAAAAGCAGCCTGTGAGCAAATGGGCTACAGGAGGTACACGGCTGCTTTCTCCGCACCGCTCTCGTTCTCTCTCTCTCTTCTGTGAAAGCTCTTTCTGAGCGGGGCTTTCTTTACTTGCCAAGCACTCAGAGCTCTGCTCTAATGGTTTCCGTCCGTCCCCACCACGCAGATGCTCCGTGCCTCCCCAGGGAGCCAGCCGGTCCCTGCGCTAGAAGCCCTGGCAGCTGCCCGGGGAAGCACAGCATTGTGC
>JAAGNO010003595.1:0-20614 GCA_033439905.1 Ceryle rudis | reverse complement strand
AACACATTGTCCATGTTATATAAACTTGCCCTAGTATTACTCATGAAAACAAAGACACAATCAAAAGTAATTCATAGAAGCAATCACCACTAGACACAAATGCAAGACCTCATGATTGAGAAACTAATCCTTGTTATAAGTAGCAAATTGGTATATTGCTTAATATAAGAAATCCAGCAGACAATGGAAGACTGACTTTTAAAATACGAAGGAGAAAGAAGCGGTTTGTAACATACACATCATATGTCTTGTACGTCAGGCTAAAAACACTTCACACTGTTCAGGCTCTGTTTGCATTAATGATCTCCACTTCTGACTGGTCTTTCTGGAAGCAGACATCCTCAAAATATGATGACTCAGTGTTGCCAAATCCTGCATTTGTCTTCTGTATAGACAAGTGCAAAGGTACCATTTAGTCTTAACTTCAGTTCCCAGAATAACTCATTTCAACAGTGAAATGAGGTCGGGGGTGGGGGTGGTGGGGGTGGTTGTGTTCTATTTTGGTTTCATCCTGATTCACCAAAAATCTATTTTATAGATGGCAAGCCCTGTGTCTGTTACTCATTTAGGGGAAAATTACCAAAAAGATCAATTATCTCTCTGGCTTTTTTTGTTGTTGTTTGTTTTGGCATCTTAAAAGAATGTTACTTGCTAACTTTTATTATTACTGATTTCCATCCCATTACTCGAGAGAGAAGCTACTTCATAATGAAACAGAAAAGCACAAAACCCTGAAACTGTTTAGTGTTTCAGAGTGGAAGACAGCATTATGGAAAATTAGAAAGCATTTTTAGATGAGCAAAGTCAAATTCAGCTCTTCTGAACATAAGTCAGAAATTGACAGCAGTCAATTTTGGATCTGATCCAGAACAGGTTAAGAATACAGTGGGGATGCATCATTGAAAATACAGCTATCACAGAATTTTGGATGAACTTCTGGTTTTGCACTAAGAAGAATTCCAAAGCTATTTGCACATCTTAATTATTTGGAATATCGCTTTCTGTAAAAAAGACATTACTTATAGTTTGTTGATTACAGCCCCATCAGTAAGTACTGAACTAAATACTAGATTGATGATGGAAAATTGCTGGTAAAACTGATATTTTTCATAACCTATGTTGCAACATTTCAATGTTAAATTTTTTGAGAGACTAGTATTTCCTGATGAAAATGGTTTTTAATACACACTTTCATCTTACTCTAAAAATTGCTTGGGCCTTCATGGTGGAATAAATATTGATTCCTCTCACAAAAGCCTTTTTACCTCCTAGAGTAATGGATATACTACAATTAGAATTATGCAAACTTCATTATTTCTGTTGCATAGGAAATATGGTGTTTCAACATCTATCTTTTCTACCCAGGCAGAGAAAGAAATTGAAAGTTCCATTCTGTGAAACATTTTAAATTCATTATGTAACAAAACCCAATATTCTGAAGTTCCTTATTGAAAAAGTTCAATCTGATTCAAGTACACCCAAAATACTTCATTTTGAATTTGTTCATTAGTTAAGTTAATCTCCCTTGATAGTATATTTTCTTTCCAGAGGAAATAAAGTTTGAGAGTTTAATGCCCTTACCCTTTAAAATGGAACCAAGATCAAATGACAAGGACCACACATAAAGAGAGGGAAGAGAATTAAATAATCTTGTTTACACGAACTGCTTAGAATGCAATATTTCATTTCAATTTTCCTGATGTATGCATGTGTCAAAATGAAAAGCAGTATGTATGTTGAAAATCTTTACTGATATATTTATTACAATAGAAAATTTGCAAAAAGCAAAATGCAAAAAGCATTTTTTAATAAATCCTAATATAGGATTTTTTTTTTTTTTTTGCTAAATATACAATTTCTGAATTATATAATGTATTTTCAGAACTAGACTTCTAGAATGAGATGGTGGAAAAGCAAATTCTATTCTATGGACCTCCCACTGGCTTCTTAGATAAATTGGGTGAGCCATTTTTCTATTTTTGACTCAGTTTCTTTACCATAATGAATATTTAGTATAAAAATTAGATATCATTTTAAAAGCTAAATAATTGTGTTAAAATTGAGGTAGATTTATCTAGTTAGGTCTATGTGATATATAGATATGGTCTTTATTCATTTTTGTATCTTATAAATAATAGATTGTTGCTCATAAGAATATTAAAAAAACCACAAAACATTTACTTCAAGCACTTTTCTTTAACATATGGAAAAAAAAAATTCTTCCAACTAACAGAAACGATTGTGTAAAAGAACAAAAAAGAAATACTAGCATGAGTGACTGCTATCACCTTTCAAATTCTATAGTCAAAGTATCATCCTCCCTGTCAGTCTAAAAGTAACATCTCTAACTGCAGACTACTGCTTTGGAGTCAGGCTGCACATTGTTCAGGTTCACTGCCTACCAAAATAGCCAATCTTCTGTGGGAAACACTATCAACAGCCTGATGATTATTTCCAGGAAACACATGAAAGCATCATGATAACAGTTTATAGAAAAAATTCCTCCTTTTATGCCCCTGGGGATATGTGTAGAGTAGCAGTTTCAGAGCAACAGGTTTATTTCCAAACCACAACGCCCCTATAATGTCAGGCAAACTGTTCCATTAAGCTTTCTGAAATCCTTTTCTTTTATGATATTTCCCTCCCCGATAATAACTTAGTTTATAATATCTACCAAGACATGGAAAAAACCCCAACATTTCCTGTGTAAAAGAAAGAATGGGAAAATTATATAAAATGTGAACTTTAAAAATACACTGCTCTGTTCCATGATTATGACTCTATTCTCCTTCATGATAACTGTATCTCAGTGGACAATGTCACAATTTTTCCTGTAACACCATTTTCAGCTGCACAGCTCCACAGAATCAACTATTACACACACACGCGCAAAATACATCTTAAAAAAAAACCCAAGCCAACAAACAAACAACCAAAAAAAGCCCCAAAACAAACCCAAACAAAAACACTTAGATACACATTACTTGAATTAACATATCTTATATGAAGCAGATATGGAAAAAGAAAAATGAAAGAAGACTGTTTCCAATCTACACAGGCACATACCATATTCAGAGAAAGATTCCTAACTAAAGTCTGCTCCAGAAGTTATAAAAATTCAGTTGTACTGTGCCTACCTTGAAGCAAGACAAGTAGAGTCTAGAGCTAATGCAGAATCATGAGGACTGTGGTAATGCTGAGTGCTACCTGCTACAGATTGCTCAAAACAATTCTGCTCTGAAAGAAAGGCAAAATAAAATCTAGAAACTAAACAACAAATATACAGTGTAGATTTCTTCTCATACATATTTCTTATATTTCTGCTCTTGGCAAAACCGTGTCTTGAAATAAATGTGAACACTGAATTTTACTCATAGTTTTCACATTCACTACTCTAGATAGGAGAAAGACATTTCTGTTCTTTCTCAGAGACTTACAAACCTATGATTCAGGAAAGGACTGAATTACATGCTTGCATTTTCTCTTGTCCTGGATGCAGTGAGCAAAAAAGCATTTTTGTATTAAATATTTGTCAATCAAAATTAAATATTTGGCTCCAAAAATCTTAATAAAAACCCAGATAAATTAATACATTGAAAGTAATCTTTGAAATAGAAGAAGACCTAAAAGCATCATAAACTAGTAGTAAGTACTGATTTTAGGTGACAAACCAGAGTTCTCATAGTGATCGTAATTTCCCTCAAAGGGCAGAATTGTGTTTCAGAATTTAGTCCTCCTAAAAGCACTGAGAACTAGAAAAAGAAAAAAAAATCAAAATGAAACAACCAAACCAAACAAAAAAGAACAACAAGCTATAAACAGTGAAGCCTTAAAATTATCCATGTAATAAAATCTTCCCCTTTGGGATTCAATTACAACGATGAGTGTCACACTGAAAGCAAAACTTACTTAAAAGGAAACGGATTCTTTCATTTTACCCCAGGTGTCAGTCAGCTTGACTATTCATATTATGAAAATTATGGGATCATGTTAATCTCCACAATGAAGTCTTATTTTTACTCTTGTAAATTCATAAAAGTTTCAAAGTAACTGTTCAAAATTTTACCCAGAACGCACTGAAACAAACCCATAACAGTATGAGGAAAGCATTACAAGGATGTCGGTATGGAGAGATGAAAGCATTAGGGCTATGATCAATTGGATTTGACAAAACACAAGATGTAGGATTATCTTTGATAGTTCAGAGCATCTTAAAAGGATTCAATAGAAAGGCTAACAGAGCCAAGGAAAAGAAGAGGATAAAAGCAAAACCCTATATAAATACTATAGCTTCTTTTGCTTTTATAGGTTTTTATTCTAAAAGTATTTGCAAAGTCTAGAGCATGAAGTACTGTATCCAAGCATCAATGAGAAGAAAATATGCAAGTCTGAGGACTGCATAGTAAGGATACCAGCCCTTGAACGATCTCAGCTTTAAATACTAAGCTTTAATATACTATATTAATACTTAAGCTCAGGAATCGTGGGATAGAAGAATGAACAGTGGAATGGATTAAGAACTGGCTACACAATAGAGCCCAAAGAGTGGTGATCAATGGTGCACAGTCCAGGAGACCTGTAACTAGTGGGGCCCACCAGGGGCCTTCTCAGCAAGTTTGCTGTGTGCAGCCCTAAAAAAGATACAATCCTGGATATCTTCTGTGCACAAAAGTCAGATGAAAACTGCTTTTTGAAAAAGTAAAAGGTTTTCAAGAAAGGAAAAACTAGGTAGTCCAATTAATGAACTGGGATATTCAAGGGCAATTTTTGACAGGCAGATAATGTATTCAGGTGTGGGTTTGTTGGAGATTCTTGTCTGATAACAGAAGAAATGAATCCATATATCCTGTGCAAATATCTGCTTCCCTCCCTGGCCTTGCAGCATGTTCACTGACTCTTATTATCACTTTTTAGCTTAAAAAAAGCCCTCTCCGTGCCCATGGGGGAGCTCACTCATGGAAAATGATCAAAAGTCCAGCTGTGGAATATGGAGTGTGGATATCAAACAAAAGTGAGTTCATTAGACACAAAATTTATGGAATTCAATATGTTACATTGTGTATCTGGATAAAAGGAGAATACAACTGCATTCAATGCACAAAAGTGATTGGAGAGATGGATCCATCCATGATAAGAAAACAATGAATTTCTACAAATCCTGAATTTTAAACACATGTAAAGTCCACAGATTTTGCACTCTTTGCTTTCCTCCAACTCACAGGCTGTATCAGAGTAATGCTAACAGAACGCCAGCTAAGAGAATACTCTGAAGCCAAACAAAGATCACATTGATCATGCAATACGAGACGTATGCTAACCCTCACAGTGCAAGCAGGCCAAGTAAAGCTACATTAGCTCTCCAGGAAACCCATTCAAGCCTGTATGTGCTTTAGATTTAACCTGTGCCTGCACATTATCAGTCTGTTCAATCCTCTAAGAGGTCACATGAAAAAACAGTTAACTGAAAGATAGAAAGAAGTAATAAAATATTATATTTAATGTATATTTCAATACTGTATTCTGCTTCCATAGTTTGTTATTTGTGTCAACTATAACACTTTATCATTCAGCTTAAGGTAGGAAAACATTTCTGAAAAACTCAGTGAATGTAAGGGAGTGTAAGAGGATAATTTTCAGTTCACACATCTCTTGAATTTTGTAGATAATGCGCTGCATTAAGCATGCATTTGGTAATTAAAGGAAGTTTCCTCATAACATTAAGATCTCCTTGAACTCAGAGGTGTAGGTTCAAATGAGGACAAACAGGTTATTTGCTGGATTCCACAACTGAAGAGCTAAGGCCTGAACAATAGGCCCTGAACCAAAGCTGACCTCCAGATGAACCTCACAACCAAACTCCATACCACACATGCAATGCAATATTTATCTGTTTTGCTGTTCTAACATGAACATATTTATTGATGCCAATATATAAAGATTTGTTTTAACACTTGTTGTGTAACAGTAACCGATTGTGGATCTTTTCTTTATTTAGGGGCATGTTGTAAGGCCATGAAACCAGGCATCTAGCCTTGCTGAGAAAAATATATGGTTAAAGTCCAACTAGATAAACTCCCTTGGTTCTTCCTCAAGCCCTGACCAGGCTTTGGGTGGAATCCAAGAGGAGGATGAAACCAGATGTTTCCACTCTTGAAATTATGTGAGCTTGCTTATTTATCTATATAAAAGCTGGACACTCTTTTAGCGACTTTGGAGACCCTACCTATGAGTGGACTCACTGTGTAGGACCTCCCAGTTGCTGGGAAAGGCTCTCCAAATCCTTGCTGCAACCAGGGCTCCCCAGCAACTCTGGATCTGGATGATGGTAAAGTATTAAGGGCAATTGGTGATGTATCTTTCTTAATCACTATAGCTGAACTTAAGTAGCAATGTTCAGGTGCATTACCTTGTTTTGCTTTATTCTTGCTGTATCATTTCATGTATTATTTTACTGCTTTAAATGCAAATAAAAATAAATTCACTTCTTTCATGTGGTGTCTGTGCCCTTTGCGCTGACCCCATCTATTGACAAATCAGTAATCAAATCCAGTGTCTTAGAAAATGTGTCATTGTATTCTTCTCTGGGCAATTAATTGTGAAGAAGCAAGAGTAGAGGGGAGGCATTTCCTGCTAGTCCAAACCTATGGAGCACTTCAGTTGGAATGTCCAGAAAATACCATCCAGGAGGGAGCTAAGTGGGTTGGACTCCTTAAGTTCTAAGTAGCCCCCAAAGTGACCCACTGAGTTTCTGCATATAACTAACTTAGACACGGATCAGATTTTCAGCTGAATTCAGGCAAAATGAAGGTATGATCTACTTTGCTTTCAGACTGATTTGTGCTGTCCAGAACTAACAGTATGATCACAATCTAGGCAAAAATTTCTACATACAGAGAAGATGGAGCTCAAGGCATCCATCTCTGGGTTATTACATTAAAAGTAGTGTTATGAGAAAAAGAACACACTATATATAGGGAAACTAACTAATAGATATAAATTTAGCAACAGTAACAGTAATACTTCAAATTAATACAGAAAATACACTTTAAACTGTGCCTGTGTTCTCTTTTTATCTAGGTGAACATCTTAATTATGTTTTTAATGTTAAGCATGACAACTGACCTCAAGAAAAAAGTATCCTACCTTATGTTTTTCCTGTATTGATATATAGTAATAAAATGCAGAACCAAACCAAAATCCAAACAGAGCATAGGTATGTATTACACAGCTAACAATACCCATAGGACTGAAATAGATTGTTCAGCCTTTTGTTCTATCTTTGGGAAAAAACCTACAAAACATCCTGCAGCCAAGACTGCTATGAATAGCTATCCCTGTCAACCCATCGCCTTACAGAGGAGGTTCTGGTGATATTCCAGCTAATTAGCAGCACTGTTGCTTTCTCAATGTGTCTTGCAGCATGTTTTATGAATGACTTTACTATTAGGTAAGAATATTTGACTTGTATTGTTTAAAGAACTGTTCAGTGATCCAGAAGTCTCTCTCTGCTTTGGATGTCATTTTTCCCAGAGGAAGCTCTGGAGGATTACACTGCAGGAACCTCTGTGCCAGAAACCCAGAGGCAGGGCTTTGGTTCCCAATCTATAAACCTTTTACTGAGCTCAGCCCTAAGAGCTCATGTAGCAGTAGAGAGAGCATCTAGCATGAGGTCAGGAGGGTAGGGGAATTTGCTCTTCTCTTTCTTGTCTCCCCTACAGGTGTGCCTGGCCTTCTGTCCTTTGCCTCAGTTCACAGAAAAACCTACCAAAAAGACCAAGGACCCGGACTCAAACAGGTCACCAAAAAGAAGAGAAAACAGAGACCTCTGATCTCCTCTGACTATGACCAGAGACTGAAACCACATTTCAGCAACCCTGAGTTTTAACCTGTGTCTCATCTCTTCTTGGACTATTTCATGGGCTGCCTCTTTTCTTTCTCCCTCTCAGGTTTTGGGCTAAGACTGTGAGCCACCAGTACCTCTGCTGTCTCCCTTCCATACCACAGGTTGCACAGATGTATTTGCAGCCAGACAGCAAGATCAAGTTAAAAACCCTCTATTCCCTTTCCTCAAGTTTTTGGTGAACCTTCATCACCCATACTGCTTAATGAAATAAAATAAAATTACACAGTCTGTTGGGAGACTTGACAGAAGCTCTGCATTCCTAGTCTTCTGTCATTATCCTTGCCCACCTGCAGAGATGTATTCACAGAGGGTAGCTCAACACATCATTGTGCTTGGAATCACCAAGGCAGTTGCCCAACTCTTCCACCACTGGTTACCCTCAAAAGCCTGTCATGGACAAAACGGACCTTGTCATGCTTGTGGTACTAACAAAGTGCCGCTAATGCAGCTGATGTGCTCACAGTTCTACAGCCCGCATTCTCAAATACAAAACCGCCTCAATAACCATGCAGCTGACATTGTAAAAACCACACCCTTCCCACCATCTCCTGTTCTCCACCCTTCCAGGGCTCCTGTGGAGCTGAACATGGGATGTGTCAGGCTTCCTCCAGAGGACCTCTGTGTGTGTGTGCACAGAGAGGCAGGTGGAGGTGGCAGGGAGATTTACAGAAAATTGCCATGCTCAGCCCTTCAGCAGCAAGCACGCCATGTTCATGAAGGGGATTTCTTCCTCCTCAGTATTGCGCCCACTTAAGTTTATTTCCACAGAGTCCCTCCACACAGCCCACACCATGGATGTCACTGCACAGCCCCAGATTTCCCCAGGGAAGGGGAGAGTCACTCACCCCCAGGCAGTGGGTTGGCCAGCACCACGACCTTGGGCCTCATAATCTCTCTATGTTGAGTAGCTGGCAGTAAGGTGGAGAGAGGTGAAAGAGAGAACAATGGTGGTAACTATAGGGTTGGAATGCAAAGAATGAATTAAAAAAAAAAAAACAAACCCAACAAAACTTTGCTTAATGCCAGCAGGTACATTTTTCTTATTATAATGCAACTGTCATTCTTTGGCTATATTAATACACTGAAAAGTTGGTAATGTATTACTAAATACACTGGCATTGGTAATTGCTATATTGTGTTACGGTTCCAGCACTTTACATCTCAGAATGTTTTTAATGACAACAAACCATTGCAGCATTTTGTGTATGAAAATCATATGAAGAGACAGTATGTGAAAAGTGGCTGATGTTCTACAATCCTTATTTTTCTAACTTTCCCACTCAGGTGTTTTGGAGAAGGTGGGGAGAAATGGATTTCTTTTTTCTTTGCTGTGCCAACAGAGGTCTAAACCATTCATTTGTTTCTCGGCATTGTGAAAATCTAGTACGTTACATCTAGAAACTAATTACTGCATAAAATACAGGAATGCTCTCTCATAAAGTCTGCCTGATGGCCAGAGTACATAAAGAGTAAAGATACAGCGAGAGACTGATTAAACCCCAGGTTAACACTGAGAAAGAGGATAACCTTCTACCATTCATTTGTATTTTATATCCTTTTATCCTCTTCAAGGAGGAGGAGCGAAGAATTGAAATAGGAACAGGGCCTTACATAAGAAGCTAAAGATAATATAATAAATAGATATCTGTGCATGACACGGAATCTGTCTCTAGCCCCAGCTGTTTGGCTTTTCTGAGGTTAAATGATTTCCTCCTGACTTTCTAAAAGTTGTACACTGTTGCCTAAATCCATCTCTTAATCAGTTTTTTATCCCTTGCTGCTTTTGATCCATGTTATCTTCTGTCACTATGAACTTTAAAAAAGCTCTCTTTTAAAAAAAAGCTCTTTTAAAAAAGTTCTCATTCCGAGAAATGAATTTTCAAATAATACATCTATTTCCTCAGTTTCAATTTATTTTGACAATATGCAAACAACAATAATCCTGTTCTTCCTGTTCTAATCCTGTTCTTCCTTTTCCTAGATTAAAAAGTATAAAACACTTCAATTATTTGAGAAGGTACTGAAGTGTTGAATAAAATATTACAATCATTAGTGTATTTTTTCTTTACATTTCTGAGTCTTTTGGTCACTTCAAGTAATGACATTTAGCAAAAAGATCAAGAAATAAGCTATTACAGAAGGTGAACGTCCTGGTTTTTTTAGTTTAGCAAGAGGCAAATCTACATGTATTCACATCCTGGAATTTTGTTGATGTTAGATAGCTCAGGTTTGATTAATTAATTATTAATATTTTAATATGCTATGCAAGACCAGTCAAAATTCTATCAGTTGGTAAGGTCAGAACTACCTCAGATATATTGCAGAACTATTCTATCACATGAAACCCCTTTAACAGATTAATGAAAGAAACTGAGTTGAATATCTACCTTTGTTCTGAAACCTCGTTTTTCAAAAGGACCTTATTGCTCACCACAGCACTTGAAAGAAAAAGCTATCAGTATAAAATATGAAAGGAAAAAAAAGTCAGTGGAAGATTTCAGGTTTTTGCTGAACTGACTCCAAGTTCAAAAACCAAACTGATAATATGTATTGGGGTTTATGGGTTTTTTTCTAAGTATAAATTAATCTATGTACATAAAAAATACACTTTTCTTTTGGTTTTTGAGAGAGCAAACATACCAATTTAAACTAGAAAAGCTACCATTTGTGTAGCAAATTCTCTTATTGTATGGTATTGAATGTTTTATATTTTAGAAAAATTTTTTAACTGAGCTAACTTGTTTGTTTCTGGACTTGTGTAAGAAGACATGTTCAAATGCTTCAGGTTACTATATAGCTTTCTTTAAAAAAATATGAAACTCCTTTCAAATCAGAAATACAATTATCCCTGTTCTATAGTCAAGGACCATAAGAACATGCAATACCATTACTCTAGTTTTTGTAGAAAACAGTACTGTGAAGAACTGTGTGTTGAGTTAGACTCAGAAACAAACTATATATGGAAATAATCCCTGAAAAAAAATGTTTTAGAAAGTTAAATAAAATAAAAAGACACTGATTACTACAATCTGCTGTATGGCCTCAATAACTGACACATAGAGAGTACAACATATTAAAGCACGATGTCTGATGATTGACTGTATCAGACACTGCTGTTCCTGGTTAAGTGGCTGCTATCCCACTGCTTGGTACTATTGTTTCAGTTCTGATGGTTATATTTTTTACCTGACCACATTCTATCTCACTTCATGAGATGAGCTAAGATAAGGACAAAAAAACCTACCAAAACCCACAAATACCCTTTGTGCTGAGTGCAATATGACTGTATGCAAAAAAACCCAAATCTGTTTTAGCTAACAGGGTAAGTAAAGTCTGTTCAAAACTACCATAAAAACAAGCCTTTTACAGTCAATCAATTTTCTGACCATAACTGTCCCTTAGGATTCAAAGTGAATTTCAAAGGCTTTTTCTTTTTTTCCTTTTGGCTTTTGGTTAATCAATAAAGATATATTGCTAAGACGAAAATGCATCTTTGAGAGGTTTGCACATGGCTTCTGACTTAAATGGAAAAATGCCATTTTTTAAACGGCATCAATTCAATATGCAAGTTTATGTTTATAAAGTAATACATTTAATATAGTTTTCACAGAATGCATAATCTGTGTCAAATAATATTCACCATTTTTAAATTTCATACATGCTGCTGACTACTGTATATTATTTTCTGTACCTTTTTAAATAGGAATATAGCCTGAGGAACTAATCATCCTCTAAGCTTTTCAAATAAGGCTGTATATGTGGATGACTTGCTTTGAAGGGAAATTTTTTCTGCACACTGATGTGTGCAGATCAGTGTTAGATGGCGCAAGGACGGAAAAAAGTTAAGTTGCAGAGCACAACAACGTGATATGTGAGTGGAATTTATTTCACCAGGGAAATGAGTAGCTGCAATTATTCACTTGTCAGCCTTGCAAGATAAATTACATTATTTGTACACTTCAAAGAAGATTTATCTCTTTACTACAATATTTAAAAAGGCTAGTTTAATTGTTCATTTTTTAATTCTTCATGTTTCATTCCAGCTCCATACACCCACCAGATGGATATAGAATGTAATTCATTCTATAGACTGTCAGGCTCCTTCAACCAGAAATATAAAGTACTTATGAACCATGAGTTCTTTTGTAATAATATATAAGCATCCGATCATCCATTCTGGCAACTGACAGAAAATGCTTCCTTTTAAATTGCAACACAAAACTGATGCTAAAATAGGCTTTCTTAGAAATCTGTTAAAAAAACAGACTTTGAATAATGTAGTTAAATCAGCAACATCATATTTGATTCATATCCTTGTTTCAAAAAGGCTCAATTGTAATTATTCCTATTAAATTAACCACCAGAATCTTTATCGGTGCTAATTCCATACTACTCTTTGTATGTGTGATTTTTGCTTTCTCCACTGTCTAAAAGTTGTACCCTAATCAGGTCTGCATTTTTGAGCAGAATGGTTCTCTAGAGAATTCTTCTCTAGAGACTTTCAAAGCCCATCTGGATGCATTCCTGTGCAACATGCCCTAGTTGATCCTACTCTGGCAGAGGCGGTGGACTTGATGATCTCTAGAGGTCCCTTCCAACCCCTAACATTCTGTGATTCTATGTCTGAATATAGGAATAATCCATGCATTCACACACACAAACAATCCATACTGCCAGCAGGACCTTGGTCCTTCCTGGTTTCCTTAAAATCCTGCTGTCTCTTCCACACGATTTTCACTGGAGATTGTTCCCAAGACTTTCAGCACAGGCATCCACACCACATAAATTAAATGAAAACTAATTTACCAGTGAGAGATTAGGTTACATAGTTATAAAGTCCATATATATATATATAACACCGAACTATCACATGCTTTTTTGGCTGTTCCTAAGAACTTTAAAGAATGAATAAAAGGGTAGAACTACTTCCTGTTTTTTTCCTATAGATCAACCCACATCCACAAAACCTTACGCTTAAAAAAAATCCTCCAAGTCTCAACTTCTCTCAGCAACTAAATAGCTACCCCAAACTAGGAATACTGGTCAGATAGTCTAAGTGGACACTGTAGATGATATTTTTCTTACAACCTTTTTCTTTGCTATTGCTTGTAAACAGACTAATCTCCTTGCTTTTTTAAGCTTAAACAAAATCAGTAAATCACGGGAAGCAATTCAGTAAAACAGAACTTCACAAAGGAAAGCGACAACAATGAGATGTAAAAGCACTCAGAGAAATTCACACCATCCAGAGTCTTCTCTCAAAGCAGCTGAACTGAGATTAGGAAGTAGATTCATATTCTTCACATGCTTTAAGTTTTATCCAGAATATCTCTAAACATAGTTTATCTGTGAACAACCAAGACGGTGCCCTAACTCATCAGACAATGCCCCAGCCAAGTTGTGTTATACAGCAAATAAACAAAATGTAGAACATCCTGGTCTCTTATGTAAATGTGATCTGCCATGGATTGCCACCCATTGACTGAAGAACTAAGATGTAGTTCAGACAAATGTTCTTTCTCATGACAAGGTAAATATTTGTATTTATCCTTGTTTGACTCTGTGTCAGCTTCCCTTGCAAGATGAAGTTTTACCAGAATTCAGTTCGTGTATTTACAGAAAACTTTGGAGATTGAACAGATGAGAAATGAAAGATGTACCTTATTTCCAAATGCATTTTGTAAAATGTATTTAATATCTGCTAATATTAATGTTTTAAATTACATTTTAAAAAAAAAAAAGGTGATTCATTTTGAAGTGCCTGAAATCTTTCTTTGTAAGAACTCCTCCTGAGGTTTCGAGAAAAGGAAATATTTGCTGAAATGAACCCAAAAGCCTTTTATATGACTTTCTGGAAAAAGACAGAGAAAAAAAAGAATGAAACAGAGAGAGGGATTTTCACCCCAGACAAGGCAAGAATACTCACCCAGTATGTGGCAAATGTCAGCTTCAGATCCCTCAATTGGTCTTCCACATCTTAAGTGAGAGCTCCCTTACAGCCACTCTGAAATATTTTAGGGTCAATATCTCTCAGTTGCCCTAACTAAAGCTGTTCAGATCATCTTATTCATATAGTGAACCATTTCTAAGTCATTTAAAATTTGATGAATCATTATAAAAATAGCTCTTTTGAAAAGCAAATCATTATATTTAATAACAATTGAAAAGAGAATCTGATCTTGCATCATTATGTTTAATAAAATTGAATAGAGAATCTGATCTTGCATCTCCCACAGAGTAGGGGAGTGAAGCTGTTCCCTTTTTGATGAAAATACTACAACCTGGAATTCAGAAAAATTCTCAAAATAGGTTATCTGGCATGTAAGGGATTTTGCTTTCATGAAAAGCACATTTTCCAAGAAGAAAAACCATGCAAAACTCACAAATGTATATTTAAAAAAAAAAAAGAAAAAAAAAAAAAAGGAGAAAGAGGCTGGCTGACTGTTTAACTGATTCAATGAATATTTATAAACTATGTTAGTTGTTTCAGCACATAAAATTAAGAACCCATGCTTCAGAAACAGAGCTAGAGTGTTTGTCTTAAAAACTGGCAATTCTTCAGATTACACAATTGAATGTGATGGATAAACATAGGTGTAGTATTTTAATGTAGGATGTCTATAAAATATGTTCACTCTGAACTAATGTGTGTCTATTCATCTCCTTCTTCATGATTTCCAGAGAAGATACTTTTAAAATAATTTATCATAGGTAAAGGAAAGATAAATACTACAAATGTCTTCAAAGTATAAAGTCCACTTGAGCAAGCATTAAACCAGATAAAAACCAGACACTTGTCTTCTACATTGAAAAAACTTCAATTTCTACAGGCTTCTGATATCATTTAACATCTTATGATCTGTGATGAACTTTTTGGGGTGGTTTCTGAAACATCAGAGTGGAAAAGAATATGTATTAAGTAAAGTCTTCTGAGAAGTAGCACCACAATAAATGTTTGTAATTAGTATTGTTTTGAAGGAGTCCTGAATTACATTCACAGTAAGATTTCCTATGCAAGTCAAAGAATGCACCTTGATGCATTCTAGATTGGAAGAATAAGCTTCTCCTTTAAGTCAAATGGAAACAAAATTATTTTAATGATTTTTTTCCCCAATGAAACATTCCCTCAAACCATTTTTCTTGACTTTATACCCCTGTGAAAATAAGAAGAAACAGAACTTTCAAGTTTTCTATACTGATTAGGCACATGTGACTTAAGGAACTACAGAAAAGAGGGACAATCTAATAAACAAGAGTGGACAATTACACTGTGGCATCACAGGGACAAAATTTTGACAGAATTTCCCAGTGCACTAGGTACTGCAAAGACATAAAAAATGTCTTCACACTTAGCAAGGCCTTTTTTGTCTTGTAATATTTGGTTGCCTGAAGTAGGCACTTCTCTGTGAATTGACTAAGACATTAGAACAAACCTAAGCTGGAGCACTTTCCTTAGCATTCTAGGGACCTGCTCAGAGCCAAAGTAGGGGGAACAAGCCCCTGAGTTCTTGAGTTTGCTGCCATTAATTCCCATTAGATTTGCACTGAAGAGCAAGTCAAACAATATACTGCTGAGCTGACATAACATACCAAACTGCCTTAAGCAGGGAATTCAGTAGAGCTGATGATACTATAAGATTGTACTTAAATGTTGTAGGATACTCACTTCCCAGACTAGTGGAACCTTAAAGCTGTGATTCAAAAGATTTGTTAGCATGCTGTGTTACCAACACAGGTTGTTAGGAAATAAGAACAGCTCTCTTTTTAACATTTAGTGGTCACTAAGGACAGGAAAAGCTCAAGAATTCCCCTTGTGTTCTGCTGTACAAGGTCAATAGCAAAGCCAGAAGATATCTGGAAACAGAAAAGAAAAGAAATGATTAAAGAGAAAGAAGACATGAAGATGAAAAGGTGTCAGGGAGGTTACAAAAGCAGTTTTGTTGAGTTGCTATGAGACACCACAAAAAACCCCAACCAACAAACCAAACAACCAACCAAAACCAACAAAAAAACCTCCCACCAAAACAACACACCCACAAACAAACAAACAAAAGCAACGAGTAAGATTTTAGAGTAGAACTTGCTATGGTCTAAACAGGCCTAAACAGTCCAGAATTTGCTGAAGCACATGCAGAAATATAAATACAGAATGATTCTCACCATGGCAAACCTACCAATTACACTCCCGACTACAATCAAAAAAGTGCAGATACTGGGAAAGAGGAGAAAACCAGCAATTAAGAGGGTGTCTTGTAAATGTTAGCTTGTAGCTATTCACAGAACAGTTCATCCAGTATGCTTCAAATGTACAAAGATGCCAGACCACTAAATTTAGATATAAAAGCTAACTCACTTGGGATAAAGAATGTTTAGGAAAAAAAAAAAATGGACCCGGGTTGAAACACAAACCAGTTTTATCGAATTTTCATATTAATTACTGTAATTTTGGCAAACCTATGGAGCCGACCCTCAAGACAAGGCTATTATTACACATTAAAAAAGGGTGTGGCTAATAGGAAAAGCTGTCACCACACCCACATCTACTGCTTGTCCCTTATCCTTCCGAATCTTCTAGTACTTTTGAAGAGTTAAAAAAATATTACAAAATATTTTCATTTATTTGGTCTTAGATTTCTAATGATAGAAAATTTGCCTCTAAAGTGTTCTCCTATTTTCAGGTAACAAACATTACTTAATAAATCATGACCTTGGAATGCTTCCCAAATTAAGGATTTGACATTAATAAAAAGAACAATCTTAAGGCAGATGCTTGTTTCTTTCCTAGGGTTTTTAAGAATCTTATCTTTTCATATTTCATTTAAAATGAAATAAGATATAATTTAACTGTGTCCTTTTTACGTCATCATCAGATATAACTGACATCAGATCTTATAAGTGTTTGGGGAGAATGTATCTGATTATCATGATGGTACATCTTTATGAAGTAGTTATGCGCACTTGATAGGAACTTTAGCCTAAATTATATTTTAATTAAGTTTAAAAGAAAAGAAAGTTATTAAAAACGTGAATACAACATCAATGTCAGCCGTTCTCAGTGTGTTTAAATCTGAACTAAATGAGAGAATCTCAGAATGACAGGGGCTGTGGAGGTCATCTAGTCCAACCCCTCTGCCAAAGTAAGTTCACCTAGAGCAGATTGCACAGGAACACGTCCAAGCAGGTTTTGAGTATCTCCAGAGACGGAGACACCACCACCTCTCTGAGTGGTCTGTTCCAGTGCTCCGTCACCCTCACAGTAAAGTTTTTCCTGATGTT
The DNA here is from genome assembly GCA_033439905.1 of Ceryle rudis. Classification (NCBI taxonomy): domain Eukaryota; kingdom Metazoa; phylum Chordata; class Aves; order Coraciiformes; family Cerylidae; genus Ceryle; species Ceryle rudis. The sequence goes on along the minus strand of JAAGNO010003595.1, from coordinate 3,435 downwards.
GAGGTGGAACTTCCTATGTTCAGGTTTGTGTCCATTACCTCTTGTCCTGTCACTGGGTACCACTGAAAAAAAGACTGGTCCCATCCTCCCGACTCCCACCCTTTAAGTATTTTTCAGCATTGGTAAGATCCCCCCTCAGTCTTCTCCAGACTAAAAAGACCCAAGTCTCTCAGCCTTTCCTCATAAGAGATACGTTCTAGCCCCCTAATTATCTTTGTATCCCTTTGCTGTACCGAGTCCACAAGTTCTCTGTCCTTGAACCCAGGAGCCCAGAATGAGACACAGTACTCCAGATGTAGCCTCACCAGCGCAGAGTAGAGGGAGAGGAGAACCTCCCTCGACCTGCTGGTCACACCCTTCTTAATGCACTCTAGGATGTCATCGGCCTTCTTGGCCACAAAGGCACATGGCTGGCTCATGGTCATCCTGTTGTCCACCAGGATTTCCATGTCTTTTTCCACAGAGCTGCTTTCCAGCACCCAATAAAATTTGTGAATCTTAAGAGAGTGCACCACAGGTGAAAACAAGTATCTTCCCTAAGCAAATAATTCAGGACCAGACATCTTTGCATCTTTATGCTACATGGGATAACCAGCACTTCCCATGTTTCCTCCAGAAAAGGCAGAACAGTCTTATTTTCAATTATAGATATAGTGCATATTAAAATTGCCTTCAAATTCTAAGTCATGTGGCAGCCAGCCAGAATAATTGCTTTTATTGCCTTCTATAATCTTATATATTAGAAAATTAGCATGCTGTTGTATTCTCTTAACAAAACTGAGTCTTGAAATATACAGTAAATACAACATCCACCCCCTACACATCCATGTATGATCATCTCCACATACACTCAATTTCATCTCTTCAAATAATTTTCAACCTGTGTCATTCTTATAACTTTTTGTCCTTTTGTTAATTCTTCTTATCAATTACTTGCTGATTTTGCCACTGCAGTTTTTTTCCTTTCTCTTCTCTGTTCAACATCTACTATTTGAGAAATATTAGTTAACAACTAGCTATACACATATCTACTGTTTAACAAAATTATAGCCACACCATAATAGTTAAAGATATGTCAATACTTCTGCAGTAAAAACTGTTTTTCCAAGACTTATAATTCAAACGTACAGAAATAAACACTAACGGGATGAAGCCTGGCATATAAGGTCATGGCCCACAACAAATTTGTTCTACCAAATTTCAAGCATATTGATTCTGCCATTTTGAGTGCTGCAAGTATATATAAAAGTAAATATAAAAATATTTAGCTGTTTATAGCTAATCACTGTTGGCCATATACTTCTCTGTGGCAGCATCAAGATTTCTATGTCTTTTTATCATGAACAAATGTAACCTTCAACCTAAATTGTATATTACTGATTTTATATTTAAATACATATAGATATTCACATGTTTAATAGAAGGCTATGTGATCCCTACAGGTGACATCACCCTTTGAAGTCTAATTCCATTACAGAGCATCTCCACTGATGCACACTGGCTTATATGTATTACAGACACGACCCATATTTTGTTTGTCCCACTGTGAAGGTTCCATAGGAAGCTTAAGCACAAAATGCTCCACCACCTTTGTTCCAATCACACGTCTTTGGCCAGCTGTGTCCTGTCTGTCCATGAGTGTCAGCGTGTTACATGGCTGAGAAACTCTATGCTTGCTGAGATTTGTATGATCAGGAATCTATAAATGGGCTCAACCTTCAGGTTCATCTGCTATCTTTACAAAGACAATTAGGAGACTGGAACTTCTCACTTATGAGGAAATGCTGAGACACCTGAGGCTGTTTAGCCTGGAGAAGACTGAAAGGGGATCTTATTAGTGTTTAAAAAATATCTGAAGGGCAGGGGTCAACAGGATGAGGCCAGTCTCTTTTCAGTGGTGCCCCGTGACAGGACAAGGGGCAATGGGCAGAAAGTGGAACCCAGAGAGCTGAACTTAAATATGAGGAAAAACTTTGGTACTCTGATAGTAATGGAGCACTAGAACAGGATGCCCAGAGATGATGTGGAGTCTCCTTCCCTGGAGACTTTCAAAAGCCTGGTGTTCCTGTGCAACCTGCTCTAGGTGAACTTATTCTATCAGGGGGGTTGGACTAAAGAATCTCCAGAGGTCCCTTCCAATCCCTGTCATTCTGTGATTCTGCAGTTCTGTACTTGCAAACTTGGCATGCACAGTAGGGCCATTAGGATCTCCATGAGGACTCCTACTTACCTTGAACACATTAAAAAAAACCCTAGAAGCAGGTATTTATAGTCAGTCTAGCTTACTTCTGTTAACACACAGCATTAAGTTGTACAAATGTAAATGTCAAATAAACACTTGCTCCAAATATAATTTTCTCATTTACTTAACTGATACATATTAATATTCCATAGGTGCTGGGAACATGAGTCTGTACTACTGCAACGGGTCCACTAATATCCTTGACCTAATTCAGCAATTGCCGCTAACTCAGTTTCTCATCTTTATTTCTACCAAGAATATTCTTGTCTTGAAAACAGAATTGACCCATATTATTAATTTCTAGTATTGAAGGAAGATTTGTCAAGAGTCCTTCAAGGGGTCAGCTTTCCTCCTAGTGGAAATTTGCATAGGATGGCTTGACAGTAACTGCACACCTTTGGAGAAATTTGTGCATCAGACTCAGAATGAAATGACATCTTAGGCTCCTTATGACAGTGCAACCACTTCTCCTACAGTATCTACAAATTATGCCTCTGTTACCTCAGAGATATAATTATGGTGTCAAGCCATAAGATACAAAGTGCACCAGACTAGTTGAAAATATAATGTGTACTAAGTAATGCAATCTGGAAAGACCTTTTCCAGGTCATACTCTGTCTTGAAAGCAAGACAAGAGTGTTATAGTAGTTAATACTGCAGTGATTCAATTGCTTGGTTTTACTACAATATTACTCAATACTTGCATATTCTTATTTTCATCTCCAAGTTACTTTCCACTTACCCACCTGGAATTAAGTTTCTCCTCTTTTTTTTTTTTTTTTTTTCCTTTACTTTTCATATGGTTCTCAATCCTCTTCCCCTCCAATCTCTTTTCACATTCATAATTCTTGAGACAAAATACTTGTGATGTCATCTGGTTTGGAGAAGCTCTGTTTGGTTTGAAGAAGATTTATTTCCTCCCTCTTTTCCTATATTGTAAAGCCTGCATTTCATTTCCTCTTTTAAATCTTGCTTGGGAACTGATCTCACTGGGTAAAGAAAGATCAATGGACTTAAACCAGTATATTTAAAACCATTACATTAAACCAGTACACTTAAACCTGCACATTTCCTCTCATTACAACTCAAAAAAAAAAAAAAAAAAAAAAAAAAAAAAAAAAAAAAAAAAAAAATGAAAGGGGCTGAATTAACACCCATCTTGGTTCCTGTTAGTTTTGTTAGTTTTAAAATTA